>JAATLQ010033800.1:46272-65683 GCA_013421005.1 Heliconius erato x Heliconius himera | reverse complement strand
CCATACCTGTATTTCGTGTGACGCGATTACGTACAGATCCCAATAACATAAACACTTACTACTACAAAAATACTACTAAAGGTTAAACAACTTTTATCGCCAATATATACGACTCGATTTCGAAATGAGGCGTGTGCGGCGGTGTTCCTTTGATAGGTTTATGTGTGCGTGCGTCATCCTTACAAATGGCGTTTTGTTTTAAAATGACAATTTTATTATTTATTTTGTTTGAAAAAAAACTTTTTCATTTTTGGGAATTTATTTTTTTCTGAATTATATTAGGCTTTTATAGAGTAGTTAAGACTGTGGTTTCATTTAATGTGGTGCTGACACTTCCACCCTGTAGATGACATACTAAAGGGGTTCCATTAATACTTAAAGGTGGTGGTAGTTTCATGTTTTTTTTTTGTTTTTTCTATATCATTTAAACGTAGCCAATAGATGGATTTAAGAATATTTATCTATACTTTATATTTTTTTTTGTTTTGTTTTTTTTAATTAATATTTTAAATGCGGTTTTTCTTTATATTATGTTTAAGTGCATCTAAGTATTGACTAGATAAATTAAAAAAAATAAGAAATATAATATTTACTTGTAACAGGTCTTACAATAAATATCTAGCTACATTTTTATATGACAATGTTAAGTTGTTAAACGATCGTAAATTAATGGATTTTACCCAAGTAAAATTAAGAGGGGGGGTATGTAATATTTAACTCATTTGTAGTGTAAAAATATATTTATTTTATAACATTTATAGTTTTTTTAAAAAAACCTTATCGCGGGTAATTTTATATTAAACAATATTAGTAAATGTGGGTAGGATGCGATATGGCGTCGCGTGATTGCAAGGAGCGGATAGGCGACAGCTTATTTCAATTTCGAACTGCTTTATAGTAAAATAGATTGATAAAAATATCTATTTATTATCTAATTGGTTATATAAACGTGTATTGGTTACATAAAGGTACAAGAGACCCCAGATTGGGTAAGTGTTGTAAGATTCATATTTTTAATTATAGTTTTAGGTGATATGAGACAGATTGAATTATTATTTGTATTTAAAATCTAATTTTATATAAATGCTTATAGGCATTTGTAATATGGTGAAGTCCATTGTTCATTTATATTCTTTTCATTTGTTTCGTACTATACATAATTAGAAGTTAGAACTAAGCTATATTATTTCAATATTTTGTTAAAATCAATCACGGTGCGGTTCGGTTTGCAAAATCAGACTTATATTGAAATGCCTATAATAAAATTATGGGGTTTTTGTACCAGATGATTATAACTTGAGATGGAGAAGAGGCAGTAAGAATTTGCTTTAAATATTTTTGGAAATCAAAATAGCGCCGTAACAGAGCTCGCTCTCGCTGCTCGCGTCGTCGCTTCAGTCAGGACTGTAACGTTTTTTTATTTAAAAAGTGTTAATCGGACCATTTGATTTGTGTATAGCCGTGAACCCTTTAGTATGTGAACTCTTATTTGTTTTAATATTCATTTTGTTTTTAAGTATATGGTGTTTTACCAAATACCCTATTTATTTCTTGTTTAGATAACAATAATTGTTACAATACCCACGTATATGTGGTTATTATTTCCGTCCAAATCTAATCTGTCTAATCCGTTGTTTCCGAAGTCGGTGCCAATTTAAATATTTATAGTTATATTTTTAAAATAATCAGGTTAGTTAGTTCAGCTTCACGCTATATCCCGCACATAACAAGGTAAGCAGAAGGAACCAAGTGTTAAGACACTCCGTTCCCCACTTATATTAGTTATATTTTTATTTTGCTTTATTTCGGCAAAATTTGTAGTTATCCATTAATATTATTTTTTCTTGATTGACACCGACTGGAAAAATAACACCTTACTCACAAATTAGAAGTTCAATGCACGTTGCAATATTTGTATATGAATTACACATAATTTCCTCCATATTTAGATTTAATTACAATACAAAGCATCATTGAGTTCTTCTGAATAAAGAATAATAATAAAATATATTTTTATAAAATCTATAGTGGCGCAGTGGAACGACCTTTCACTGTAAATGTGACTGTTGTAAGTTCGATTCCCACTAGATGAACAATAAATTATTTTAACACAACCAATCGGCTTGCAGGCACACTTTATGCCTCTGCGCCACGACTGGCCTCGTACGGCGTAAAGCTAAGAATTTTCATTTTCTTCTCTCTGCTGTCGAGAGAAAAGTGCGGCGTTGAGCTCCGCCACTCAACAAGCAATGCCTTCAGTTTCCCGATTATATATATTTTAAAAGAAACAAAATCACATTTTTCTTACAGGAACTGTAAAAACTCTTCAAGTGGACGAATCTAAAATTATTCAAGAACTCCTAGTCTACATCTGTGGCAAAATCGGTGTAACTAATCACGAAGAATATGGACTCGTGAGTATTTTTTTATCATCGCCCTTTGTTTAGGTATGCCCTGGTACTCGAAATAAAGAGCAACTTTATCAGCTTCATGCTGTAACCTACACCTAGGATAGGGAAATGGAACTAGACTGTTCAAAATTAACCAGCAAACGACTTTGCAACATTGATGCGTTGAATGAGATAAACAGGCTAAGAAACCTAGCCAGCGATAACAAAAAAACAAAAAATAATTAAAAGCTAAAAAAAAACACTTCTCTAGAAAAAAACGCTCTAAAAAGGATAAAATAAAAAATTCTTTTCAATTTTAACAAAATTTAAATATTTTAATATTATTTAAGTGCCGTGAAGATTTAGAAACACCAGAGGAGACAAAATCGAACACAGGCACTTTGACGCTGAGGAAGAAGGCGAAAACTAAAGAGAAGGATGCTAAGCTGGAACAGCTGAGCAAGAAACTGAAGACCGATGATAATGGTAACCTATTTGTTTGATATTATTACTATTTCTAATCATAAAATTCATATTCATAAAATTCAAACTATAACGTGTGATCATGACTGTATTAACTTATTGGAATACCAGATACCAATAAAAGGCAAATTAATTAATATAAAATCTTCATAAATAGCATTATGATTTCAGTGGAATGGTTGGATCAGCATAAGACTCTACGAGAGTGTGGTGTCGACGCAAAAGAAACTTTACTTTTCAAACGTCGCCTCTACTATTCAGACCGTAATGTTGACTCTAGGGACCCTGTACAGTTGAACCTACTATACGTTCAAACAAGAGACGCTATTCTTAATGGAAAGCAAGTTGTTACTGAGGATAAAGGTATGTTATTATTTAATAAAGTAAAATTAATCTTTTTCCCCATTTTATATTAATATTAACTATCAGATATAAAATCTTATTCTTATTATTGTATTTATTTGTAAACTTATTTAATATCTAACAATGAAAAAAAAAATTGAAAGTAATTCCCTCAATAATTGTCACTTCTATATCTTATGTATCCGAAATTTGACAATTCTAAGGCTCTATAGGCCAAAAAGGCCAAACAACTACCAAAGATATCTGGATCCTAATAATACTACTTTTAACATTTTACTATATTATATTTTACGATATTCCTGTACAGGCAATAATATTAATATTAAATAGCTTATATTGTATTAGAAATATCTAATATTGTAATATACTCGAATAGTCAGGGCGTGTCCTGTAGCAAACAACAAAGCAACTTCTCAAAAGTTATTTTATTTTGAAACTAGGTAATCTTTAGCTACGTATATAGTACTAGCCGCCTCTCCTAGAATATCCTTAGATATTAAAACAATTACTTAGATATTTTTAAGTTTTCATATATAATTTTATGAATATTAGACTGTCACAAAATCAACAATTACAAGCTACATCGTGTCGAAATAAGTCTTCAATTCAAATCTATGGACTTCTTAAGATACTTATTAATTTGTTCAAAATTCATTTTAACCTACAGTTTATTTTAACGCTTAACAGTTTATACGGAAATATAAACATAGTTACTATTTTGAGAATGTTTACGTCATGCAATAATTTTCCTTGTTCATTATGAATCAAATATATATTAATTTAAAATTTAACATGACCTATTTACTTTATATGGTAGACATTTTTAATTTTTACCTTTACCCGAATACTAAGTTGGAGTAATTACTACTCTCTCCTATGCACATAATGAACGGTACTATCAGAGACGAGGTTTATTTTAACTGGGTTTGCCATTTTTATAACATAGGTATATATAACATAAGTATATTATATCTTTATTTATTTTTCGTGGCAATAAAGGTTTAATTTATTTATCTCCCGACTGTAAGTGTAAAAATTGCTGAAGTATGCCATCTCGGAGACATAAAGTATAGAACAAGTTCTGTCTGTGTACAAAATGCATAACAACAAGTTACAACTTACAAAGTAAATAAAAATCAAAGAGGAAACTAATTAGAAATCCATGGGTTCATGGAGGAGCTCTGAGTACAGCCTGGGGCTTGTGTTGGTGTAGGTGCCTCATTAAAATGCGTTAAAAATAAATATTTAGATGTAAAATAAAAATACAATACAAGACTATTAAAAAAAAGCTATATTTTAAACATTACAATTTCTTTTTCAGCGGCCGAATTTGCGGGAATACAGTGCCAAATACAGTATGGTGATTTTCTAGAGGAGAAACACAAGCCAGGTTTTATAGAAAAGTAAGAACTTTTAAAAAAATTAAAAATATTATGAAGCTGTTTTAAAAATCGATGATATCTGACTATTCTGAGACAAAAATTTCTTTTTACATGTTTTTTTTATCGTTGGTTCCACAAAATATTGGATTAGATTCAACCATCCAAAACACAATATCTAAAATGTTTTTTATTTAGTTTTATGCTGTATGCTACACATAGCTAAGTAGGCAGAAGGAACCTGAAAATGTAGTGTTAAGACACTTTGTTACCATTGAAACTTCTCTATTTATATTTATTTATAGACCATCAACACAGCGATCACTAACAGTACAGGTACAGATCCTTAAACAAAAAACAAAGTGCAGCCCCATTTACAGGTGGTGACGGCGTGCCGATTTTACACCTACAATATAAATATTTCATTAAATATTCAAAAATGGTTACATTAACGTAGGAGATGCATAATGCGAAATGAAGAAATTTACAAAAAAAGCCAATATCATAACTCGATAATTATGTCTTCCAGCTTAAAAGAGTTCCTACCCGAACAGTACGCTAGCTCGTGGGGCATCGAGAAGAAAGTTATCAAGGAGCACCGCAAATATACCGGACTGAGCCAGATCGAGGCCAAGCACATCTACACTAAGACCGCAAGAGAGTTGCCCACGTATGGTGTCACTTTCTTCTTGGTTAAGGTAAACATTTTCTTGTACTTTCAATTGTTACTTCATTAGAAGATAATTTTTAGTGTCGTATTTATATTTTAAAAAAGATAACTTTTGTTTGACTTCCACACGCGAAAATGAAATATTTAATATTTTCATGTCTTCGCTCTGGTAACGAGATAAAACGCGGCGAGTTCCGCCAGTCAACTCGCAATGCTTTGAGAATTCGGCGGAAAGAGGAGAACGGAAATATCCTATTGGGAAAGAAATTTCTTAACACTACGTTCTCAGGTTCCCTCTGCTTACCATGATGTGTTACCATACAGCGTAAATATATAAAATCTCGTTGATAAATACATATAAACTCGCATTTAGAGTCACACTCCTGCACTTCGACTGACCTATCTGACTTATATCCTTAGTATTATATTATATTTGAGTAGTTGTTTGATTGATTTTTAATAAAATTATTTTAGGAAAAACATAAAGGCAAGAAGAAGCTAGTACCAAGACTATTAGGAATTAACTCCGAATCAATTTTACGTCTCGACGAAGAAACTAAGGAGATCTTACAAGTATGGCTTTTGACGCAAGTTAAGTCATATCGAGCTGGAAGTGAATCGTTCACTCTGAATTTTGGTGACTACAGGTATGATACTTATACAGACTACAATATAATAAATATGTTCTATATTCTTTTTATAACTTTTAAAGTGTAATTCTACACAAAAGTCAGAAAAATATTTTTTATATTTGAAAATAGCACTAAGAAAACCCACGCTCAAAATTAGCATCTAACTACGAAAAAATTGGCAAGAGGTTTTCTATAATTATGGTCTTTAATCAATATCAAATAGATAGGCAGGTCTTTATAATTTTAACTAAAAATCTACAAATAAGTAAAATTGTGAAAATAATTTGACATCTAAGTACAACTTTCCTAACTCTAAAAGGAGGCAATGAGCGGGTTACGAAGTGCCTTAACACTAAATTACCTTGCTATACAGCGATACAGCGTAAAATATACGAAAAAAATGTAATTAATTATTTTTAAGCTTCTTAAAAATAATTAATAACATTTTTTTCGTATATTTATCAAATTAAACCGACTTATTTTATTGGCTTTCAGTGAAAAGGAATATGCAGTGAAAACAAACGATGCTTTTCGCATCAGAGACATATTACAGGGCTACATTGACATAATACGCAAGCGCCTCGCCAAGCCTTACAATGTCCCATACACGGAGGGCGAAGCGATTGTCGAAGATATGGTAGAGTCTTCACGGTGAGTGATTTTTTAAATTATATTTGAACATACCATAATTTATTATGCCATGGGATTTATACCTATGAGAATTATTTTCAAGAAATCAAATGTCTCTACCATAGCTGGAATGTTTCTAGTTTTTCTTTTCAGCTTTACCCTGTATCTCGCGCACAGCAGGTTAGGCAGAGGAAACGTAGTTTTAAGACACTGCTCCCCACTATCCGCCGAATTCTGCGGACATTGCATGTTGAGTGCCGGAACTCATTTTATTTCCTCGAGTACGGATCGAACTCACAATCAGACGATTTTATAGTCACACTGCGTGCCCCTGCGCCATGACTGGCATGTATGATATTTCCAGTTAATACTGGATAATACGTATTAAAAATTATTTTGATATATTCAAATTTAATTAAAAATTATGATTTAATGATGAAAATTTATTTTATTTTAATATATTCAGTGTCGCAAATATTTGGGTTACATCATGTGATTTTTAATCTTTGCGATTCTGTTACATTACATGAAGTAAAAGATATTCTCTACTGGATGACTCCTTTTTATAAGTAACGGAAATAACTAGTACTGTTTTAAAGTGTATTTATTCTCTAAGATATGTTTTTTTTTCAGTGGCACTATGATGCAGACGGTGATGCCTTCCAAAATAGTAGAACATTCTCTTACAGGACCAAGTCAAATTATTACCGCGGGCCAAGGTAGCTTACAATAATACTCAGGGTTTATTTGTTTCTTTACTTATTATCTGACAAGAGATCTTTTCTTATAGAAATACTGAATTTCTATAAGAAATTCTTTAATAATATCTTAGTTTATTAAACTTAAATAAGTTGTCTTGATGAACTTGGATTGAAGTTAATTATGTTTTTGCGTCTTTGTAGAGATATTTTTAGACGTTTTCAGAAAAAAATCTTTCATACCTATGAAAGAAAGTTTTATTTGTCGTTTTTATTATTGTAAAACAGCACTTTTAAACCATAAAGAACTTAATTTCAGCCCAGCAATCTCAGTATGGCACCAAAATAGTTACTGTCCAAGAAATAATAACGACCAGAAGTACAGATACAACGCAACATGGCATGGTATGATATATATTATATAATATGAATTTTAAAAAATATATTTTTATGACATATATTACGTATGTATAATATGGAACAAATCTTGTAACTATATAAAAAATGGAAAAATCTGAATACGACAATACAACAATATCTATGCTATTATCGAGCTGGTCTGATGATGAAGATAGGTCCACAATCAATAGCCCCGTGCACGTTCTCAAGAACTTGTACAACTTGGTGTATAAAGTGTTTTGTAGATTTTTCTTTAAAATTTCCCTTTTTCCTTCCACATTACGAAGAATCCATGAAAAATAATCAAATATATGAAAAATAAATATGGAAATCAAATCTTATATACACACTTGTCATTTACAGCGGGGCGAATTTAGAGCTGGTGGTCAGTCGAGTGAATTATGCAAAAGATTACACCGTCTTAATTCTGAAGGTGTTAAAGCTGTTGTCTTGTTATCAGGTAAGAATAATAAAAATTATAAAGTAAAAATTAATGGGCCATGGTGCAGCACATTACATCACAGGGTCCGATTGTAAACATCAATTTTAGGTCCGAATTAATTATTCCCATTTCCTCGCTCTGGTAACAAGACAATGCACAGCGTTGAGTGACACCACTCAACAAACTTGCACCTACCACCACATTGAATGTTTATAGCTGCTAAAATTTTTGTAGATGGCATCACTTCTTTAGCGAACTATGACACTAAGGTTACAATTTTATAAGATACTATCAGCTCATTCTGCAGGAATCCAGGGCAGTACGCGAGGCAATTAAGAAATCGTTGGCGGTAGTTTGATATAATAATTATGTCAACTGACAGACGAATGCCACCTCAGTCTACCCGTGACCACGGACTACTGCAAAGTGTTCGAAACGTCGGGTTTCCAAAAATGTATAATATCAAATATACGCGATTAATCCGGTTAAACTACTTTCATATAAAATAATTATTTTATTTGTAGATCCTACTAATGAAAATCTTCAACAAATTAGACACATTGTGACTGAATTTGAAGATGCTCTTCCCAGCATTATGAAAGGTAAAACATAAATAGTTACATATTATTTTTAACATTTTTTAAATGTACTCCACAAGGGACTTGAATCTGCGTCTTATGAGTCGTTTCCAAGAGACGCGGGTTCAAGACCACATATATATTCATATTTTGATAAGTTTTCATTTTTTTTTAAATGTTATTAAAACAAAAATTTCAAACAGTTTTTTATTCAAAAGAAATATGTATAATGTCATAAAAACAATACTTACTGCTAGTAAAGCATTTTATAATTAAAAATAAGATTTTCAAATCCATCGTTGTATTACCTAATAAACTAGACCATAACAAACTTACTTATAACTATTATTTAACATGTTGCACATGCAGGTGCAAATGAAGCAGCTGCAGGTTTAAATAAAGATGAATCAAAGAAACTTCTCGATGAGCTGGACGACCTGTGCGCTTACATGAACACTTTAGCTGCTACCACAAAGAAGAGTGATCTGGTAAGATTGGTTTTAATCTTCATATACAAAGTGTATTTGTGAGCACCACTTTAAATGAAACCACTGTTTTAATTACTCTAGAAAAGCCTAATACAATTTTTTAAAAAATCTAAATATGAAAAAGTTATTTTTACAAACAAAATAATTAATATTTATTTTAACAATCAAAATCAGCTTCACGCTATATGCACACAGCAGGGTAGGTTAAGACACTCCGTTCCCCACTTTCTGCCGAATTCTGAAGGCATTGCGTGATGAGTGGCAGAACTCAACGCCGCGCTTAACCAACTCGACACCAGAGCGAAGAAAATGGAAATACAAATTTAAGTAAATATTTCATCTCCTCGAGTGGGGATCGAACCCACAACCAGTCGGTTTTACAGTCACACTTCCTGCCGCTGCGCTCATTATTTTGTTTGAAAAAATAACTGTTAATTATTAATTATCTTTGTAAAATAAAACGCCATTTGTCAACAATGACGCACGCAGGTATAAACTTATCAAAGGGAAACCGCCGCATACGCCTCATTCCGAAATCGAATCGTAGATATTAAAGCTGCCTAACCTTTAGTAGTATTTTTGTAGCAGTATGTGTTTACGTTATTGGTATCTATACCTATATAACTGCGTCACAGGAAATACAGGTATGGATAAATATCGTGAAATGAAAAAAAATCCTCTAAATCATCTAAACTGTTGAGGTAACTTGATGAATTTCTTTATGTATGGATTTAAAATATTTTATCTTTTTATGTATTAAATATGTCGTTTCCTCAAATGGAAATCAAAACCCCAACCTGTCGCGTTTACAGTGTCACGCTTGTGCCCTTCACCAAGACTGAATGTATGTCCTATACAAAAATATATTGCATTTTTTTTGTGTACCTTCTTCGTTTTCATTTCGATATATTCGCATAGAGACGCTACTGATAAACTATTTTGGTTACTTACTTTGTACCTATTTAGAGATATTGGATATTAATCCCAACTTTGTATTTCATTGTTTTAGTAGACTTTGTTTTGTAGTTATGTTACCTAAAAAATGTGGGCACAACGAAAATATGTGCAACTGTTTTTGACATTTTAAACGTGTTATTCGACACTTGATAACGCCATACATTCTTATCAAAATTCTTATACGCCTTTTATAACTTATTTATGTTGTTAGCAATGATAGCACTAAAGGCCAACAACGCACCTGTAGCTTCTGTGGTGTTGCACGGGGTCGTGGGCGACGGTGATCGCTTACCATCAGGTGATCCGTACGCTCGTTTGTCTTTTTCTATAAAAAAAATAGATTTAACGTGGGTTCAAATCCCGCTACGTTAAAATGTTTAATGTTTACTAAAAATAAATATTGATATGTAAGAGCTATAAATTTCATATAATATGTCTATGTGTCTCTATATTGTTTATTTAGCACGACCCGGATAATTTGATGACAGCTCAGGATGCTGCCAGAAAGATCGCAGAACTGTCCGCTCAGATGTCCTTCGCTCTCGATCCTAAAGTAAAGAGATGTAGCAAGATTCTTTCAGTAAGTAATTAAATTATGTTCAATATATTTTTTTATTCATTTTTTAACTTCACGATATATCCCGCACATAGGGATGTTGACAGACACTGTGTCTCTATTAACGCCCAATATTAATACCTATCTCCAACGTCAATCTTAGATTGTTTCATATATCTATCCAATCTCTAGATTCGATAGATATATATAACAATCTAAGATTGACGTTGGAGATAGATTATTAATATTGGGCGTAAGACAACGTGCCCGTGCTTTATCTCGTCACCAGAGCAAGGAAATTAACATTTGATATTTTTATCGAGTGAGAGTCGAACTCACAGCCTGTCGTGTTCACAGTCGCACTCTTGGGCTTCTGCGTCACAATTGCATTCTGTTATATATTATTCTGACTAATATTAATATAAGAACGCTTAAGATTATTTCATTTATTCTTAAAGCGATCCCGAAAAAGTTTTATTTTGGACGAAAAGACGGAAGCATCTCTTAGACGAGCCTCGTTCCTCACCGCGACTGACAGCGCGTGTCAAGCTGTGGAACAAGCTCAAGCTGAAATGGATGAGGTAAATATACGAGATATATGTTATACATGTTATATATGCTTTATAATTTCATTTTATATATATATGTAATGTAATACATTTTTTGATTAATCGACTTGCAATAAAAAAGTGACCATCGTCAAAATATTGAGTTCCGTCCGAAATTTTGAAGGAAAGTAGCGAATATCTGACTACCTTCTTCAAATACCGTGAAAACGTCAAACAAAGAAAACTCTTTACACGTAAATAAAAGAAGTAATGAGTTTTATCATAACATGCTCTTTTTTAACTCACATCGTAACCATCGACAAAATTGAAATTCTTTTCGATTCATAATATTCTTTTTTCAGGACTACAAAGGTCCACAACTCAGTCTTGAAGAAATACAAGACCTGGAACGAAAGACAACAGCTCGTATGGGGAAGTTGAACGCAGCAATTGCCTTACTCATGAATGCTCATGCTGGTAAAAATTGATGATATTACTTTCTAGTACAATAAATCCCACAATGATTAATATTATCTTTAAATTTGGTTGTTTTGAAAGATTTTTTTTTTTTTACATTTAAAAAAAACTGTATCCTCTTTTAATTTTTTTTAAAACTGTTTCCTTTTTAAGGCTGATAGACCAATGTTCTGTTCGATATTAACCGATCATTGTAAGCTAAAACTTAACTACTATGCACAAAAATATACCATAAACTTTTATACCTGACGTTATTTTATATAAATGTATTACTTTATTTAAATCTTTTCAGATCCTAGGAACATTGACTATGAAATGGCTGTGAATTCAATGAAAACGATAAATGAAATAATGCCAGATTTTATTAAAGGTAATGAATACACAATAAAATGAATTCAAATTATCTTTAATAATAGATTTAAATGAGGTTTACATCTATCTTGCATTTCAGATGCGAAACCGTTAACAAGTCTTGGAAGTGAAGATGCAAATAGAAAACTCCGGAGTCAAATTATCCAATTACTAAACGGTACTAGATCAATGTGTATGCTGACTGGATCTGACGATATAAGTGTAAGTATTTTTGAACATTTTTAAAGTGTTATTCCACACTTAGGAAAGAAAAATACTTATTTAGAAAACGTATAAAAATTTGAACGAACCGAAAAATTTGAACTGACCAGGTTGGTTTCCAGGAGGCGCGGGTTCGAGTCCCGCTACGTTCAAATTTTTATACGTTTTCTAAATAAGTAAGTGTAAGTATATAATTATAAATAAATTTAGTCAACACTCAATGCTTCCAGAATGCGACGAAAAGCATTATCTTTCCTAATAGGTCTTCAGGTTCCCTCTGCCTATCCTGCTATGGGCGAGAAACAGCCTGGAGCAAAAAAAAAATCTTACTTTAAGTATTATTTTGGGAGAAATCACTTTATTTTCATCTTTTAAGCATTGTGTTTTCAATAGCGATATCTAAGCATCTAATTTTTTATTGTTCTATCAACTCAGTAAAACGATATTACTGAAGAATGAACGTTGCTGTTTACATATTTCCAGTAAAGAGTGTGAACGCTTAGGCGGAACGGACTCCTTTTAAATAAAACAAGTTTACATTTCCACCAACAAAGAGTTTGTATTTTATAATTTCTTTACTCCGCTCCCTAGAACTAAGACAGTTCCTTTGAACTATTTCTGCTCGCTCGTCCCTTTCAACCTAACTATTTATTGGTAGAAATACAAGTGTGCAGCATACTCTTGCGAGTCCTTAATGGGGCCCGCCCCGCTCGCGGTGGTAACCGGGCTAATTCAAATGTAATACATTGATAACTTAATGTATCAGCTTCACGCTGTATCCCGCACACAGCAGGGTAGGCAGAGGAAACCTAATGTTAAGACACTCCGTTCCCCACTTTCTGCCGAATTCTGGAGGCATTGCGTGTTGAGTGGCAGAACTCAACGCCGCGCTTAACCTCGACACCAGAGCGAAGAAATGGAAATATAAATTTAAGTAAATATTTCTTCTCCTCGAGTGGGGATCGAACCCACAACCAGTCGGTTTTGCAGTCACACCTCGTGCCGCTGCGCCACGACCGGTCTCGTATTGATAACTTAATGATAGTTAATATTCATTTTGATTTCACAGAAAATGCGAGATGTAGGAAATGATTATGCGGATATGTCTAAAAAGCTTATTTTCACATTCAGTCGGCCTCGTCGTGGTGACAAAGATAACATTCATGCGCAAGATAAAGAGAATGAGGTATGTACAATATAGTTTTTCACAGCTTTTTTTTTTTAATTACAAAATAATAAAAAAAAACGTTCAATTGCAAAAAAAAACTGTTACTTCACCAGTATTGCGCCTAAGTCACGTTTGAGATAGTAACTTTATTTAATTGGTGATGCGTTATTCAATAAGCATAATTCAATATGAAAAAATAATTTTCGTAATTATTTTAAAAGCGAGAGGACGACTTAGTTTTTAATTCTCCCAGTAATTGTTTTGATATATTTGAAAATTATTAATCTTATTTTAGATAATGAAAATGGCTGATGAAATTGAAAAACTAGTATCGTCTTTGTTGGCACAATCAAATGAGCTGGCGAACTACGATCAACATAGTCCCGAAACCATCGACATGGGTAAAGCTAGAGACAAGTGTGCTGATTCCTTACAAGGATTCATAACTTGTGCTAAAGTACGTATCTTATCATCACATAAGTACACCAATAGTAACTACTAACTAGCTTAATAGTATTAAAATGTATTAATATTAGACCAGTCGTGGCGCAGGGGCACAAATTCTGACTGTAAAATCGACTGGTTGTGCCTCCAGAGCTCGGCGGAAAGTGGAGAACGAAGTGTCTTAACACTAGGTTCCCTCTGCCTACCCTGCTGTGTACGGGATACAGCATGAAGCTCATTTAATTTAAATTTAATTTATTATTTCTATATTATACATTTTGTAGAATCAAGTTTCGCAACTACAACCATCAGATGCCATCACTAAATAAAATGAAAAAAGGACAATAAGCTTTGCAAAGTCTTTTTGAGGCCAGTCGTGGCGCAGCGCCACGAGGTGTGACTGTAAAATACTCGAGGAGATGAAATATTTAAAATTTATATTTCCATTTCTTAGATATGATGATCATATGAGATATGATTCGCGGCGTTGAGTTCTGCAACTCAACGCGCAATGCCTCCAGAATTCGGCAGAAAGTGGGGAACGGAGTGTCTTAACACTAGGTTCCCTCTGCCTACCCTGCTGTGTGCGGGATACAGCGTGAAGCTAATAAAAAAAATAAAAAAATCTTAGATACAGAGTGAAACTGATTTTTTTTATATAATATAATTCCATACTCATTTCAACCCATGTTACACATATTTTTTTAGAATACTACTATAAATATAACCTACTACTTATTTTATAATCACCTAAACCAAAAAATAGAGATGTTATTGAGTTATTAATTTCAGTAAAGCTATTCGATAAATAAACTGGCGCAAATATATTAAACAAGTATAAATATGAAATAATAACAAAGTATAAATTGCTGTACATAGGATATGCTCCATGCTGTATTTAAATTATCAACCACGTTAGAACTTTATCATGCCATATTTTTGTTGCGAAATTTTGAAATTGTTTACATTATTTTTTTTATATCACAGCTTACAGCACCAACTATACAAGAACCTCATTGCCAAAGTGCATTAACCGCAGCAGCAGAAAACCTATCATCATCCATCCAGAATTTAGCTTTGACTTGTAAACCACTGGTAGAGAAGCCAGGTCGGCATGGATTCGCTAAGCAAATAGCTGACAAATCTTTTGATTTGGCAAAAGTTTTGGATAAGCTGAAGAGTACTTATGCTAATATGAATGGTAAATACAATTAACATAAGAACTAATTTCCCTTTCGACACAGATGTATCAGATAATTTTTTTTAATGGGAATTAAGTTTCCTTTGCCTACTCTAGATAGCTGAAGGTTTTGTAAATGTTACAAGTAATTTAACGCTCAGAAGCAAACGTCAATATTTAGTCGACTGATAATATCCATCATATTTCCTTTACTCTTAAATATTCACTCTCGAATGCTCCAACGTGACAACGTTCAACGTTGAGTTAAAAATAAAAATTTGAAAAATAAAAATTAACTGTCAAGATAATTTATGCTTACAAAACAATCTTATTGTAACAGTTATGTACATGATTTCTTTCAATTGATAAGATCCCAAAATACTCGTCATATTTTATCTAAAAATAGGTTCGAGTGGCTCAGTCCATAAAATGGTACTAATGGAAAATTAAAAACAGAATAAGATTCATATATGAATAATATATCTATGTCTATTTATACATCCTTAAATTAACTCACTGTTTTAGGTGATAATCAAATTAATGAAGACGATGAGGCACAACAACAACAACAACGACGTCTTCGATTTATGGTCGGGTCCACAGAAGCGAAGGATTCTTTGAAACTTGCACACGATCAGTTACATGAATTAATGAACTCACCGGTAAGTATAAAATAGGTTATATATTTTTAGCATTATATGTGTTACTACATACCAAATTTCATTCTCCAAATTTGGGACTTTGACTGATGGAACCACACGACGCGCTTTGGAATACACATTTTTCTCCCTCAGCATGCGCTTTATAATCAAACGCTATCTCACTTAATAGATAATAAAGAAGATAATAAAATCATTTTATTTTAACTGGTCACTCTTTATTCATAAATAATGAAATAATTGATCTGATTGTAGTAATTGATTGTTTTTTTAGGATTCAAAAACAGATAAATGTAAGAATCCAGAAGCTCAGCGCTTACTATTACAAAAGTTGGGTCAATTGAACGCTGCTATTGCTTCTTTACTACAAGCAACTGCAGGTAATGTTTTTATACTATTAATACATTCTATGATTTTTATGTTGCTTGTAATTTTTTTATTTTTTAAATTTTTATTATTAATTATTACTGTTAAATTTAAATTACTACTGTTATAAATATAATTAATTTAAAAAGGAACACAACCCGTAGGTATCTTAGTAAAGTCAACACTTACGATTATCATGTTAGGGAAAAATTTGCATTTTAGTTACAAAAAAATGTTATTGCCATTCAATAATTACTTTTTTATGTCTATCATTTGTTAAAATTTAACACAAATTCTAGATCCTGAGAATATCGATGCTGATATGGCTGGTGGTGCTATTGACACGATATGCAAATTGGCACCGAATCTCGTCCACGGTAGCGTATATCATATTGGTAAAAAAATTATAGTTTCCTACAAACTAAGTTAAAACAATAACTTTGATATATTACTGTTTTCAGATGCGACAGAACTACAAGGCAATGTTGATGATGATTCATGGAATAACATAAAGGAAAGTCTTAAAGAAATACTTGATGCAATTCAAGATATTTCCGCAAATACTGAAAGCGGTGATGTCGAGGTACTTTTTTAAAATATTATAGCGTTTTCAAACGACACGGGACTCGAATAAAATATTTTTTTGACAAAAGACAAAAAAGAAATGTAACATTTCTTTTTTCAAATATTTTTCATTCATCAGTGTGGAAGCTCAAAAAAATCTTTATGTTGAAAGTAGTTTCAACAAATGGTTTTATCCTTTTAATTTTTCTCCTGTAGGTTTGACATTTTCTTCTCTGCCCTGCTAGGGCGGGGAATATAGTGCCAAACTTGATTATTAATATTTTTTAGGAACTAAGCAAAGCTGCATCTAAAATGGCGAAAACATCTGGCAAATTAACTTTTGTAATCAGTCCTCGTGGCAAATCGAAGAAGGCAGATGAGGTAAGTACATATACAATTATGTAACTGATAAAAAAAACACATAACCATAGATAGTCAAACACAGTCGACATTGTCTTCTACATAATCTTTACTAATATAATAAAGCAATAGAGTTTGTTTGTTTGTTTTGTTTAAACGCTAAGATCTCTGGATCGACTCGTCCGATTTTCTTTATTTTTGTATGAACGCTGCAATATTTTAAAGTGCTATAGGGTATAGAACATTGCGGTGTAAGTCTTAGTTAGCGTTATATAACGGAATAACAATAATTAGGAACGCCATCGAATTGCTTTACGCGCGTAATGACAACGATATTCAATGTTATTATTTCTAAAAAAAAGTCCGCGACACTATATGTATATCCCTTATAAATAAGTGAGAATAAGGCATTTTGTGATAAAACATAATTGAGAACTGTAAGGTGTTTATTTCATGGATTTTTATTACACATGTATATTGCATCTTACGAGCGAAAGTTATTTGATCATCAAGGAAATTTTATGAAGATAATATTCATATTTTATAGCATGTAATTTGGACGTATACTTTTCGAGAAAATGTAAAATTAAAATAATTCTAAGCTCTGTTTACGGCCGCCGCCGTATGCCGCCGATGACATCCTATCATATAGCCACGTAGTGTTGATGATTGAATGTATCTATCTGTTGAGCCGCCGTGGGCCGTAGTAATTAAATACGTAGTTTGTAATCTTAAGCAAAAAAATGGTCTTATCTAAATAAAATAAAGAATTCCAAATGTCCGTAGTAAACATAAAAATATACTTTTTATTCAGGTTTTAGGCCTCTCAAAATCAGCACTTAAAAAATCTTCAGAATTGCTATCAAAATTGGAACCACTTGTGCAAAACATTAATCCATCAGAACGCAAGATTCTACTAACTGCTGGAAAAGATACATTAAATGCAGCGAACAATGTTTTGAAGACAGCTGAGGTAATAATTCAGCACATGGTCCGTTGGGAAAAAATATATTTTTATTTTATTTATTATAGTACTATCATGAGCGCAGAGTTTAAGGGTTTATATTCATATGCTGGTAATTTTTATAGGTTTGATCCCCAACAATTTTTGACATAAGGCTATATATATCTGTTCAATCCGCATAAAATTAAAGATGCGTGAGAAAGTGAAAAGAAAGTGAGATGATGAAGTGTACAAATGTTATTGTTATTTTATGTTAGTTTTCAAATGTATTTAATATTTTGTTATAGTTGAGGCCAGTCGTGGCGCAGAGACACAAATTGTGACTGTAAAATCGACTGGTTGTGGTTTTGATACCCGCTTGACGAAGTGAAATATTTATTTTGATTTATATTTTCATTTCTTCGCTCTGGTGTCGAGACAAAGCGCGGCGTTGAGTTCCGCCACTCAGCACGCAATGTCTCCAGAATTCGGCGGAAAGTGGGAAACGGAGTGTCTTAACATTAGGTTCCCTCTGCCTACCATGCTTTGTGCGGGATACAGCGTGAAGCTTATTTAATTTATTTTAATATGTTTACAGGTCACCTCACCAAGTATTGAAGAATCTAGATGCCAAGCGGTTTTACTAAATGCAATAGATCGTTTATCAAATCACGCTCGTAAATTAAAAGATTCTTTAAAACTCTTACCTCTTCAACCAAAAGATGAACTTATTCGAGACATATCAGATATCCAATCTATTATTGACAAACTTCAAAATGTAGTGCACAAAGACAATGGTACTTCATAATTAATGTTTTCTTAGACACTTCATTTAAATTTCTTTTGATGCTTGATAATGATGACTTGAGCTCTTTTTCTGTAATAGAATATAATAAATATCATAAAAAGGAGCAAGAACAAAAAAATATTAATAAAAATAAATAAAAAACAAACCACTGATATTGATATCACTCTACTATTTTCTATCACTTGTCACATTATCCAACAGAACATTTTCTCCTTGGTGACGAAGAACACTTAGTTAGATCTGACATACAACACTATCTGAGATATTTTACTAGAATTCGATCTGAAGACTAAAAAAAAATATTAAATTTATAATAAATAATACTCTACTACTCTATTTATATGCATATACGTTTATATGTACATTTTCTTAATTTTGCAGGTAGCGAAAGTGAAAACGACGAAGAACAAGAAAGACAACGATTGAAATTCATCGCTACGTTGTCAAAAGCTAAAAATATTATGGCACATGCAGACAAAGAGCTCCAAGATGCTAATAATCTACCATTACAGACGGTAATAACAAAAATAAAATAAAATATAATTTGACTTGAATAGAATACCACTAAGTTCCCTTTACATAATTAGTATATTTAATACTCAACAATGAATAATTTTATAACTTAACAGTTGTCTCCCGTTAACTTGGCTTTAAAA
>JAATLQ010033800.1:0-46262 GCA_013421005.1 Heliconius erato x Heliconius himera | reverse complement strand
AACGATTGAAATTCATCGCTACGTTGTCAAAAGCTAAAAATATTATGGCACATGCAGACAAAGAGCTCCAAGATGCTAATAATCTACCATTACAGACGGTAATAACAAAAATAAAATAAAATATAATTTGACTTGAATAGAATACCACTAAGTTCCCTTTACATAATTAGTATATTTAATACTCAACAATGAATAATTTTATAACTTAACAGTTGTCTCCCGTTAACTTGGCTTTAAAAAAATTATAACAAACATTTATATACATAATATAAGTATTGCATGTACAACTAAATTAAAAATATGTTTTTTTTTTATTTTAGACAAAAATAAACAATATTAATGTACCCGCGACTCGAAATTCATTATCAGAAAAATTGGCTCGATTGAATGCTGCCATAGCTAATCTTCTACAAGCAACATCAGGTATAATTCAATTTGTTTTAGTACATTTAAAAAATTGTTTTCTGTCCCACTTTACTATCGTTTCATAAAGATTTCAGTGACATTCATCAATGAAAATTTAATAAGCCAAATTTCTTAAATTTTCAAGCGGAATTTTTCTATTTTCAAGCGGAACTTAAACCTGTAATGGGTTTAAGATATTACATATGAGCGATCAGGAATCAATTATTTTAAAACCGTATAGAAATAATAATAAATAACATTAATAATATGTTTGGTTGCACAGATAACGAAAGGCCTGATTTGGAAGCAGCTGCTGCAGCTTTGAGTACCATTTCTAATTTAACTCCGGATATTATAAGAGGTAAAATTGAAAAGATTAAACTTTTTTATATTTGTTCAGATTTAAAAATGGTAAATTATTTATATATATTTTTTTAATTTCATTTAAAATATGATATGAATTTGTTGTTGCGATGAACTCGTAAATATGAATTATTTTGATTATTATGATTGAATTGAAAATTAAATATACTTTCTAGATGCCAAAAATGTTCAGGCTTCTGTTGATGATAATTCATGGGAGGATATTATGAAACATTTGAAGTCTATAGTCGCTGCAACAAGTGGTATGTGTGACAACGCCGAAGACCCTCAGGTAAGTAATACAAAGCAAATCACATCTTAAAATAAAAAATATGCCTAATATACCTTCAACTTATAATATGTAAAGAACATTCACATATTATGTATATATTTTATAGTACATCCACATAACATATTCCTGTATCACATAAACAATTACATTTTATTATTTTCCAATTTTTTTTCCATTCCATGTATAAGCACATAAATAGACATACATTGTTTAGGGTTCCATAACTCAAAAGATAAAACGGGATCCCTTATAGGATTACTTTGTTGTCCGTCTGTCCGTCTATGAAAACCATTTATATCGCGTAGAGGTATCAAGCTGAAATTAATGTCAAATATTTTAATCTGTAAAAGCTTGATATTTTCTATCCTTCAAAAGATAAAACCATTTATGCATCAACATTGAAATTGCAGCATGCATTTTGTATGAAATTCAGTTATGAAATTTGGCACAAAGTGACTTATAGTAGTTAACTTATAATACATAAATACAAAAAGCTAAAATTTATTAATTATTAATAATTTTACATTTAAAAAAAAAACACTTCAACTTTATATTTGTACTTCATTTCATATAAAATGAATGCATATGCTCGCAAAACTAAGTTTGTCAATTTTTAAGTTGTGCTTTTCGTTGACCTACCAGTCTGAAATTGGTACGGAATCCTCGGGAAGCGAGTCCGACTTACGCTGAACCGGTTTTTTTTAAATATTTAGGAACTAAGTGATTCATCGATGAAAGTTGCGAAATCCGTCGGCCATCTCACCTACATATTTAATCCACGAAAGAAAGCAGACAAGGAAAATGAGGTAAAAATCTATCAAATATATAAATTATGTAAACTTTTCAATAGATCCCGAAGGTGCCTAGTATTTTATATAATAAACTGGGAGGGTGAACTATTTCTACTTTCCTGCTCTGGACAAAGACAAAGCACCTTGTTGAGCTCCAGGACTCACCACGAAATATCTCGAATTCAGGCGGAAAGCAACTAAATTGAATGTCCCGTTCCTTACTTTCCGAACCTTAGTTTCAACTGTGAGAGAGAATGTGAACCAAAAAAAAAATACGTGAAATGATAGTAATTTTTTTTCTAATATAATAACATCACAGTCGCAGATCACAGTTTAGAGAAGAAAGAATCTTGTTTGTACTATTTTTTTTATTTTAACTATGTCAATGTTATTACAGATTTTGAATTTATCAAAGAGAGCCGTAGAACAAACATCAGGCTTACTGTCCAATGTATACCAACTGACAGAAAATGTTGGCGGAGAAGAAGGACAACAATTAGATACAGCAGGTGTAAAAGTTGTAGATTCTGCTCAGATACTTTTGAGAACTGCAGAGGTATGCTTAATATTTATTACAAGTTTATGTAAAACTTAGCTTAAACTTATGTTTGAAATTATATTCACGCAAAAAAATATTTGATTCTGCCATCCAATATATTTTTATAAAGAATATAACGTTTTAGTTCAGAAGTATCTGTTAATTTTTTTTTTATCTTAGTATCACATGTTAATTGAGGCCAGTTGCAAGGACACAAGCGTGCGACTGTAAACGCAACAGGTTGTTCGATCTCCACTCAAGGAAATTTAATAATTAATATTTTTATTTCCTCGCTTTGGTAACGAGACAAAGCGCGGCTTTCAATTCCGCCACTCAACACACAATGCCTCGAGAATTCCGCCGAAAGTGGGAAAGTGAAGTATCTTAATAGGAACGGAGTGTCGTAACAATAGGTTCCCAAGTTTCCTCAGTCTACTCTGCTATATGAGGAATACAGCGAGAAGCTATAAAAAAATAAAATAACATGTTTATTCTTCAGATCACTGCGCCTAATATGGAAGACAAACATTGCCAAGAAGCATTGATATCAGCAATAGATCGCCTTTCTGATCAGATGAAGAATTTGCAAAGTATTTGGACTCCTACCACCCAAGATCCTAAAAATGAAAAAGCCGGATCTATTCTTAATAAAGACTTGACCGAGGTTCAGTCGACTTTAAACAAGTTAAAAGAAGCATGTCACGCCAATGGTATGTATTTTTCTTATTTTATTATGAATAATCAAATTATATCCTTTAGTTTTAGATATCACTTGTATCACAAACTTACTCAGTTTCTAAAAGTAAACGAAACTTTAAATTATTAAACAAAAAAATACTTTTAAATATACTATTTAAAGATTTCGAAAAAGAAAAACAACTACAGCGGCAAAGAGAGGAAGAGGAAAAGAAGCAAAAAGAAAATATAGAGAAGGAGAAAGAAAAAGAGAGGCTAAGAAAGGAACAAGAATTAAAGAAAGAATTCTTCCTTAAAAAAGTATCGGCGCTACCTACAGCAATAGATCAGGCACATAACGACTTAATGAATGCAAGTTACAGCACATCCGATGACAAGGTGATGATAAAATACTTCATATATGACATTATCATAACATTAGTCGAGACTATGAACAGATTTTTAGACAAACAGTGTGTCGCTAGTGTATGTTCAGTCATTATCTCTATTTTAGCGTAACCGACAAATATCAAAAAATAAATATGAAAAACATTTCTTTTGTTTTATGTTTTGTTTGTATTCCGCTCATAATAAAGTAGACAGAGAGGATCTAGTGTCAATAAGCTTCTATTCCCTAAACTATCTGCCGAATTTTCGAGGCATTGCCTTGTTACGAGAGCGATGTGTAAATAAAATAAGGTTAACTCCTATATGTGATATAAAATATTAAAACATTTGTGAAGTAAGAAATTGTTTAATGTCTCAATAATTTTAGGCCCAAAACAAAGTCAACGTTCCCGCCACGAAGAACTTACTATTACAACGATTGGCAGAATTAAATGCTGCTGTAGCCAATTTAGTGCAGGCATTATCAGGTAAAACTATAACATTTTTAAAGTGTTATTCAATCACTTTGAACTATGTCGAAATACTTATACGCTTGTTTTTGTTTTTGATTTATTTTTGTTGTTAGTAACTCTGAGAAATTTTGGCTAATTTTCGCTACCCAAATATTTTAATTAAAATTTTAATAAAAATTAAAAAAAAACTGAGGTAAATAATTAAGCTATAAATAACTCCATTCTTCGTTTTGCACTCACACCCATTTTTTCAGTTAAGGAAAGAACAATTAAATTTTATTTCGTAAATCGTTTACTTTGATTTGAATAATTCGTGATCCCATTTTTTATTTTATTATAATTTTTTGTACAATAATATATTTTTATCTTTCATAAGATCGTGAGAAACCAGATTTTGACACAGCTGCGGAATCAGTACAAAATATTAATAGTACAATTCCAGCTATTGTAAAAGGTAAGAAAAATGTTTACTATTTCTCCTCGTACTTTTGATATTAAATTAATTATATCAATTTAAATTACTTAGTCCGACAAATTTTCCTAATTGCTATAACAGTTATTTTATACAACTGTTTTGCTCAAATCGCTGAAATTTGTATGATCGTAAAAACATCGAGATTTCAAGACTTAGGATTGGAATACGGACGCGGACTTACCGTCTACTTAAATACCGTATATTATTAAATACCGTAAATAATACAATATTTTATAAATATTATAATATTTCTTTGTATACAATATTCAAATTCAAATTCAAAATATTCTTTATTCAAATAAACTTTTATAAGCACTTTTGAATACAATAAATTGTGCAAACAAAATCAAGTAAATTCCCAAAAGACTTCCCTAAATAATTAATAGTGCCGTCGTGGCGCAGTGGCACAAGCATTTTTAAACACGACAGTTGACAGAGACAGTTTTATTAATATTTTCTAACCAGTCAAGGCGCAGGGGCAAAATGTGTGACTGTAAACACGACTGGTTGTGGGTTCAATCCTCACTCGAGGAAATGAAATATTTATTTAAATTTATATTTACATTTTCTTCGCTCTGATGTCAAGCCAAAGTGCGACGTTCAGTTCCGCCATTCGACACGCAATACTACCAGAATTCTGCGAAAAGTGGGCAACGGAGTGTCTTAACACTAGTTTCCCTCTGCATATTCTGCTATATGCCGGGTATGTGATATAGTGTAAAGTTGAAAACAACATACTTAAATTACTGTTTACCTATACCTATTCCTACATATAAATAAAATAAAATTAAATATATATAAATAAAATTAAAGGATCTGTCTTTGATATCAACATAACTGTATTTTTCAAGTGCATATAGTTATTTACACGATACCAAAACACAATTAAGCAATTTTAACATTTTTGTCTGTGTCTCTCTATTCTGAAACGATGAAAAGTTAAAAACATTTAAAGTGTCTGTCCTGACCATTTTACTATCAATCTAAAATTAATATCATATATTATTGAGTTTACAGTTCCCTGGAGCTCAGAAATGAAGCTTCTATAAATACAAACTTATATTTGGAGTTCATTTCATACTAAAAAAAAATATATGCCTGCAAACATAAGTTTATTAACTTTATTCGCTGCATCATCAAAATAACCTATTTCCCATTCACTATCCTGAAATTGGTACAGAACCGGCGGCCGCACGGGAGCTGCTAGTTTTTAATAATATGATAAACAATTTTTATAGATGCAAGAGGACTTCAAGGTAGTGTGGAAGGTAAATCATGGGATAACATTTTAGATAACCTTAAATCACTTCTTGACAAAACTGGTGAAATTTGTGCTAATAAAGAGAACCCTCAGGTATTATTTTTTTTCATTCAAGTAGAAATAAATGATATTATTTAATGATTCACTTCGGCAACTGCTTGAAACGGACAATTAAAAGAGACTTGTAACTGTCCAGAAGTAGTTGTCAAATTTACTTTAACTTTTTCTTTATTTTATTATTCGCAAATCGTCCATACAAAGAATCAGATGTAAATATTTTAAAGTGAGAGATATCTACTTACTCTTGCTGTAATGTTGCCTGATTACCGTTGGCACAAAAGCATATAATTATGTACACAATCTATTAATTACGTTTTTCAAAATGGTTCATTTCAGGAATTATTAAATACTGCAAGCGAATTTGCAAACACCACAGGAAACCTCACATTCGTCTTAAATCCACGAAAGAATATAAAAAAAGAAAATCAGGTATTATTTAAATATATTTATTAATTTAACGCACAACTTAAGGAGAATTGTACATTTAAGGTACATAAAAAGTGAATCTTAGGATTAGTTATTTCTCTCTTATATTAAAACTTTCAATTATTTGCATATGTCATATGAGCGATTTTGAGGCCACTGAGTTCAATTCCCATTGGAGGAAGGAAATACAGCGCGGCATCTTTGAAAATTGTGCAGAAGGTGGGGAACGCTATATGGCACCCCCCCTTCACAGGGTAAAGGTGAAATGTAGAGTGGTTTTTAGGTATCCAAAGAACAATGCTAGAATATTTTTAATAATATTTTTTTATTTTATCAGATAATAGATTTGGCTAAGAACGCTGTAGAAGAGACATCCGTTCTTTTATCGAATGTGTATGGACTAACAGAGAGAGTTGGAGGGGAAAACGGAGAGAAATTGGATGCTGCTGGAGTCAGCGTCGTTGATTCTGCTCAAGCTCTTTTAAAAACTGCTGAAGTATGTATTTCTAGTTAATTCAATTTAAACAAAATATTAAATAGAGATATGACATAAACTATATCAATATACAAATATAATTTTATCAATAAAAGAAAAACAAAGCAGATCAAATAAATTATAATACATTATTATAGGCCGAAAAAAAAAATGTTTTATTTACAGGTAACAGCATCAACTATACAAAATTTGCAATGTCAACAAGCAATGATCGCAGCTATTGACGGCCTTTCAGAAAAAGCTCAAGGTTTACAAACAACATGGAGTTCTATCACTGATGCTCCTGAGCTTCGTCATACTGGAAGAAAGCTTGATGAGAACTTGAAGCAAGTTGAATCTACTTTAGATAAGCTGAGACAAGCTTGTAAAGAAAAAGGTATGACGAAATAATATTTTACATTATAAAAAATGTAATGTTACATTTGAAGGATAAGTCAAATGAAAACATAATCTAATAAAGAATATAAGATTGAGTTGCGATTTTTTAAAAAATCATAACTGTAGCTAAATCAATGAATGAAAGTAATTACTAAAAAAATTCTATATGAAAAAATAACATAACAGTAATTTTTCATTAGATTTGGAGGCAGAAGACCAAGAACGACATCGGCTTCAATTTGTTTCAACGCTACCCGATGCTAAGAGCGCTATCAAAGATGCACATGATACACTGAAAAAATTGAATGCTTCACCGGTAAATATATGATTTTATAATTATTAAAATATTGTATGTTTTAAATATGGATACATAGATAGACAAGTTATTCATCTTAACGAATAAGAATGTATCAAAAAATCATAACTTCTTTACAGATCTCAAGGCCAATAGACAAAAACAATGTTCCTACAGCGAAATCGTCACTATCCAAAAAATTGGCTCTACTAAATGCAGCTATAGCTGATCTACTGCAGGCTCTATCAGGTAGGTACTAGCATATATATAAATTGTTAATATTTGTATAGACTCAAATGAACAATCTTGACTCTAATTGGCTGGTTTAGCCCGTTGAGCTGTAATGGTGTTTCATATCGTTTTGTCCACGTGTTTCACCTATTTAAATTCATAAATATAAATAAAACGTGTCAAAATATTTATGTTATTATCTACACATCGATTTGTATTTACAGATACTGAAAGACCAAATTATGATGCAGCTGCTAAAGCAATTAATAGTATATCAAATCTTACACCACAAATCGCTAGAGGTAATATTTATTTGATTTATTATTAATATTTTTATTTATTTTCTTTCAAATGCGATGAACATTGAGTTCTGGCAGTTAATACGCAATGTCAAGAAATAGGCTGGAAAGCGGAGAATGAAGTGGCTTAACTATGGACTCTGCTTACTTTCCCTACTGTATCAAGATAACGAGTAAAGGTATATTTTCCCTTAATATATAAATCATTATTATAATAACACGAATATTTTTAGATACTATGGACTTGCATGGTGCTGTAGAAGAGAAATCATGGAAAACCATATTGGATAATCTAAGGGCGATGATTGATACAACTAATGAAATTTGTAACAACGTAGAAGACCCTCAGGTGAAAAGACGCTTGTTTAACATTATTTTGCTGCTTACCCCAAATTATATTCAAACTTTTAAAATTATTAACTTTTACTAAATATTATTGTAATTTTACAGGCTCTTAATGAATCTGCAACCAAATTCGCAAACTCTGCAGGGCGACTTACTTACGTTTTCAATCCACATAGGAATACGAAGAAAGAAAATCAGGTAAAAAAAACTTTAATTTCTTACTCACAAAATAACTTTTATTAATCTTTACTTCTTTACCATTACTATTGTGTCAACATTTTTGTTCACCATTTTTGTTTGTACATTTCTATTTTTTAAGTAAACCTTTTACTTACTACATCGCCCTCTTAATCTAATAGATATAGCTAAGTGTTGTGACACATTTTAAGTTTGTGAGGTACGAGGACATGTTGAACGTGATGAGATATGCCCGCCTACGGCTTATAACTATCCTCAATAATTGAAATATCCAACACATCAATACATCCTGAGATTTGCATGTTCAACCAAATAAATTCATTAGCTTTATAACATTAATTTTAAAATAAATAATTCTCCTGATGCCTTCCTCAGGTAAGTTACCCACATTGCATTAATTTAAACTTTCGGAGACGGAACCTGAAAACCAGCCTTTTTAGCCGAGGAACGAAGCAGGAGTCCAAAGAAAAACTATTGTTAGCGGTGTTTGATAAGTGCTAAATGATCAAATTAATCTGACTTTTCAAAGTCTGTCAAACTCACATTCAAAGTTTCCGTTAATGAGATATATAAAAACTTGTAAAAAATGTATCTTTTCTTTTATTCTTAGATACAAGAATTATCAAGATGCGCTGTCGAACAAACATCCTTGCTTTTATCCAATGTATACAACTTAACAGAAAATGTTGGTGGAGAAGATGGTGATAAATTAGACCAAGCGGGAGTAAAAGTGGTTGGCTCAGCTCAAGTACTCTTAAAAACTGCTGATGTAAGTTATTCGGAAAAAGTAGTTTTGTTCGATTCATATTTAAAAAAAATGCATTCTTTTTTATACGTTAAAATATGTTCATATTGAGACGTTCACTGATTTTTGCATTATTCATAGCAAATTAGAAGTTATAAATGAATTATGTATAGCCAATATTGGCATATATGTAAACGTGTGTTGTATTTTATGTTTATACTACAACTTTTATAATTATCTCACAGATTTATATAAATGACAATTATTGTAAAATGAAAAAGACGAATTATAATATTCACAATTTCCATCTGTAGATAACAACCCCATGTATTGGCGACGTCCACTGCCAAGAAAGTTTATTAGGATCTGTAGACCGACTTGCAAACCGTATTGAAGATTTGAAGAAGTCATGGAAACCTATAGTACAGGCACCAGAATACCTCACCATTGGAGACCAGCTCGAAGAAAATGCCAAGATTGTTAATGCAACGCTTGATAAAATAAGGAAAACTTGTAAAGATTTGGGTACGATAGTATTGTAATTTATATTTTTTTTTATCTCACAATTTAATGAAAATTTTATGATAATTTATATATTCATTAGATTGTGTTCATTTGTATGTTTTTGTGACTCAAACGTATTTTTAAAATGAAGTTATATATAGGGTGGAAGCGTCTGCACTTCTTTTACAGTAACTCTATGCATAGGGTAAACTATTTCAAACTCATACCTAAAGAAATGAATCAATATACCTCAGTCAACAGTTTAGACGTAGGATTTTTTTTCATTTTACGATGTTTATCCATATCTGTATTTCGTGTGACGCAGTTACGAATAGATAGATACCAATAACGTAAACACCTACTACTACAAAAATACTACTAAGCGTTGCCCTCAGTTGCGTTCATTCTCAAAAAACGTACTATAACGAGAAAAAGGATATCTCTCGTTTTATTTTACGCAATTCAACATCGCCGCCATTACCTACGACTCGATGTCGTGAATGAGGAGTGTGCGGCGTTAGCGCTGTGATAGAGGTGTGTGTCTGTGTACGTCATTCTTGACAAATGGCACTTTATTTTACAACGATAATTTTATAAATTATTTTGTTTGAAAAAATAATTATTCATTTTTGGAAAAATCTCCTTTGTTTTAATTGTATTAGGTTTTTATAGAGTAGTTAAAACTGTGGTTTCATTTAAAGTGGTGATGACAAAAACACTCTGTATAGGTAGTAAGACGGTAGTTTGCTTAAATAAAAAACGCTATGGAACTAATGCAATACATTCATGTATTGTTAAACACTATTTCAGAAGATGCCAGAGATTCCAAACCTGATTATTTGCTTAAAAATATTTCTGAAGCAAAACAGAAGATAAGAGAACTTGAAAAGCTGTTCACAGAGGACAGCATAGCGCAACGAGCTTTGGAATCAAGGAATCAGGTTTGTACATTGTTAAGACTTGTGAGAGAACTGCTGATAATTTAACCAATTCTTCTCTTCTAAGCGAAGGAAAGTATTTAGAAAATTATATATGTACTTGTGATTATAAACGAGACTGGTTGTGGGTTCAATCCCCACTCGAGGAAATTAATTATTTATTTTAATTTATAATTCTTTTTCTTCGCTCTGGTGTTGAGGCAAAGCGTGATGTAGCGTTCCGCCACTCAACACGTAATGCTAGAGGCGAAAATTCGGCGGTAAGTGAGGAACAAAGTGTTTTAACATTAGGTTCTTTCTGCTTGGAGGAATCTCAGCTTCACGCTGTATCACAGCGGGGATATATTGATTACTATATAATGTAAACAAACACTACTTAATGATTGTTCAAACACTTCCAGACTCCATTAGCAAATGAAAAACCCATAATGGCTAGAAGAATTGAATTGTCGCAAAAACTAGCGAAATTAAATGAAGCCATCGTTTTACTGCTACAGGCTATGTTAGGTAAGTCCATAACTTCGATACATTCTCCTTATTTAAGTCAAACAGTGTAAAGATTATTACCCGTTTTTTTATAGATCGTGAAAATCCTGATTATGAGAGCGCCGAACTAACTGTTGATGTCATAAAAAAATTGACTCCAGAAATTGTACAAGGTAACATCATTTTAATGTTTATTAAAGACGAACCTAAAAACTAGTTATAACTTATTGGTCCATCATATCCACAGAATATAATATACTTTCTTAAAAACGTCTTGTAAACCAGTCATCGGCTGTCAAATAAAAAGGAAGTTTTCTAAATGGTGTTTTTCTTTTTTCAAGTGTGGATTAACACTTTAAAAATCATAAAAAAGGATGACTGTTAGTAACAAATTTAATTAACCACAGACTAAATTTCTTACTAATATATTATTTTATTTCAATAGAAACAATTGCCTTACAACGCAATATGGACGACAACTCCGGACGTATAATGTTCGAAGAAGCTAAGGCCATTTGTGATGCTGGTCAAGCGATGTGCACCAGCGTGGAGAACAATAGCTTAGAGGTATTAAGCAATAATTTATTATAAAATTTTAATGAGACTCAATATCTCTGAATGGCATCTAAAATATATCCGTTTAGTGTTATACAGCAATATTAAAAAATATTGACTTCCGGATCCTTGAACTTACAATAATTTAGATTTATAAATACTTTAAAATATTTTTAACAGTGTAGTTTTTATAAAATAATATATCAATATTGTTCTGTCATCTCTTAGGACTTGAATAATGGTGCAACAAAGTATGCACAATCGGCAGGAAAATTACGTTATATTGTCAGTCCACGTTCTTATCCTAATAAGGAGAAAAAAGTAAGTTCCGTTGATTATTTCTTTTACATATTATAATATAGGATACTAAGACTTATTCTGCTGTCCAAAATACATAGCTAATGCCAATTTTTCCAGTACAAGACACTCTGTTCTCCATTTTCCACCCAATATTAAAGGTGAGGCGTGTAGAGAGGCAGATCTCGCCGCCTTTGTCGCGACACCAGAGCGAAAAATTAAAATATTAAATATTTCATTTTCTCGAGTGGGAATCGAACCCACAGCCTGTCGCGTTTATAGTCACACTTTGTACCGCTGTGTCCAAAACTAAAATTCTGCACAATAATTGTTTTTAACCAATATTGTTTTAAATATTTATGCAGATTTTGGATATTTCGCGTTCTGTCTGTGAGAGAGCATCTCTCATGCTGTCCAGGGTGTCTCGTCTAGCAGAAAGCGTTGGAGGCAACGAAGGAGAGAATATGAGTATTTCTGGAGCTCAACTTGGTGATGCTGCGTACGCTTTGTTCTCTGGTGCACAGGTACTTTCATAAAATTTTATGCTTATTATTAACGATTATATAAATAACGATTATACTATAATCATATTTATATTTCGACTAAATTGAACGTTTACGTTTTTGACCGCGGACGTAACATTACCCACGCGCTGGTGATATTCATCATTATCGTATAAATATTTTTTTTTTATCATAACAAAATTTTTTACAATCTTGCTACAACTTTTGGAGTGAGTATTGTTGCTTATTAAAAATATTATATACATACTGGACGAAAATTATAAAAAATATGCTTTTTGGCTATTTTCTCTAATTATTTTCCTATACATACATATCGTTACAATTATTTGTTTTATTTAACTATCCAATAGATAGTAAGTTCTTCAATAGAAGATCGCAACTGCCAAGCAGTTCTATCAAACTCAGCTGACAGACTGGCGAAGCTCGCCCAAAATCTTGGTAAAATTTGGACACCAGTAATACACCAACCACAGCATCGACAAATTGGAGAACAATTAACACGAGACCTAAATCTTTTGAACTCTGAATTAGATAGATTGAAAGAAAGCTGTAATGATAATTCAGGTACTTTTATTTTTTATTGCTTAATATCTTCCGCATCATGCAGGATAAATAGAAGTGCGAAATTTATTGTGATACAACATTCATGCTTACATTAAAATTTCATACATTTTAAATGAATTAAACTTCACAATTTCTATTTTAAACAAAAAGTATAAAGAATTTATATAGATGTGTTTTACGTAAATTTTAAATTTAATCTCACAACTCTTCACTTTCGCTTATATACATGGGCGTATCTAGAGATATTTTCTGGGGGCCTGGATTTTTTTTTAATTTTATTTTTTCTGTACAGGAATATCCGTTCGTAAATGTTTTTTTTTTTCTTTTGAAAATTTTTTTGTTATCAAAATTTCTAGAGTGGGCACCAGACACGGCTCACCCATATTAGAACTTCCGTTCCCCATTTTGTAGGCGTTGTGATTGAGTGCGGAACTTTACGCCACGCTTTGTGTCAATGGCAGAGCGAAAAAATGAAAATATAAAAAAAATATATATGGAACCGAACCCATAACAAGTCACGTCTACAATGACACACTGTGCCCCTGCCAATTTTGCCTTTGCCAATCGTCGCATTATACGTAATATTACTTAATATTACTTAATTTAATAATAAAGAATATTACTTAATTTAATAATAATTCGCCTCTTTATTTTATTGCAAATGATTTTCAATTATTAATTTCTTACAGACATAATTGATCAAATATATACACAACAACAACAAGTAACAGACTCTAAATCTATGAAACCAATACCAAAACCTGTAAGTATAATACATATAAGATATAAGTGAAAAATACATATTTTTCATAACTTCAGCTGTTCTCCGCTCATAGCACACGTACACACAGTAGGGGACCTTAGAGGGAACCTTTATGTTGGAACTTAACGCCGCGTTTTGTTTCGTCATCACAACGAGAAAATTATTAAATATTTTATTTTCTGGAGTGGGAATCGAACAAATTACTGCTTAATTACGCTTAAGCCTCTGTGCCACAACTGGCCTCTATATAAAAAAAACATAGCTTGAAGATATATTAAGTTAGAATATTTTAAAATTATTCACCAAAGTATCCCTAGTAACAATAAGTCTTAGTTGAAGTTCTTTACTTGGATGGATAATTAAGTGCAAAGCAAATTGATCATTAGGTTTTGTGTGCCTTTAAAAACCATTCTCGGACCACACTTAAAACCACTTTTTAATTTTTTTAGAAACCTCACATGGAAGATATAGATAATTTATTGGACAATATCCAGAAAAATGTTGCCTCTGAAGTCAAGAAAAATAAGGCTGTAGAAAGATTGCTTGTTGAAGATACACCTCTGAGGCAATTGGCTTCTAAGATTTTGGAATCTGCTAAGGTAAGTTATTTTGAATTCTAATATATTTTAAATATACAGTTAAATATACACTCTGTTCACCGACACTTCTGTTCCCTACTCTCCGCCAAATTCTTGAGCCATAACATGTTAAGTGGCGGAACTCAACGCCGCGATTTGCCTCGTTACCAGAGCGAGGAAATGAAAATATCAATTCATTCCCTCGAATAGGAATCGCATATACAAGCGGTTACAGTCACACGGTGCCTAGATGCCCTGCACCACAGCGGTTTCTAGATAATTGTTAAAAAACATCAAAAATACTTTTAATAATATATTATTACATTTTTACAGACAAAAGCAGAATGCACTAGTAACTCTCAAAAGGATCGTGAAAAATATTCACGTTTCGCCAACGAATTGGCAGATGCTATCAACAGACTGGACATAACTAATGCTAAATGTCGGGACACACCGTTCGTACGTATTTATATCTCTTTATTATCTAAAATTGTATAAACTCTGAATTAACAGAATTTGCATATTTGTTAATAAGCCTCTAGCAGCAATGGGGGAATTTTAACTTAACTTAACTTAACTTAGCTTCACGCTTTATCCCTTGCGGGGTAGTCAGAGAGAACGGAGCGCCAAACGCTACGGTCTCTACATACCTCTTTCGCCTCGTCCACTGTCATCAACCTCTTCATACATGCCCTTCGGGGGGTCCTCATGCTTTTTACGTGACCTTCCTCCAGTATCGGGGGAATTTTATAAGGGCATATATGAATGTGGTGATGCCTCAGCCTCAAGTAACGACGAAATGCTGAGTCTTGATGTAGCTGATGTACAAAAGAAGTTGAAAGTGCAATACGAAATCTGAAATTTGGCAAGGCAGCGCTAGCAGACGGAGTTACTGCCGAGAGCATCAAATATGGTGGGCCACACGTCTTGGGACTTGTTCAATTATTGTGATTTTTGTGCCATTTACGCTGGAAATCAAGGGAGGTCCCAGACGATTGGCGAGGTGGCTCACTCATCCTTGCCTGCCTTTGCGTGCCTTTTATGGAGGCAAAGGTTCACAGATAGATTGCGCAAGCCATAGGACTGTCAGTTACTTTATAAGCGAGAAAAATGGAAGAATGCTTATTTTTTTATATTAATAAATTGTTATTTCACACTTAGGAAAGAAAAATACTTATTTAAACCTACAGAGATACTAACAACATAAATAAGTTGTAACAAGTGTATAAGAATTTAGACGTAGCTCGATAAGAACGTATAGCTGAGTTGGTCAGAGCGCTTGGACGGTTTCCAAAGAAGCTCGGGTTCAAATCCTGCTACGTAAAAATTGTTATACGTTTTCTTACTAGATATCTGAAAGGCTGTTGTGGGTGGCCCAAAGAGACTTCAGACCTGGAAAAGGGTAGTATGGATCAGTTCTCTTCCCTACACATGATCTCGGAACCATTTTGTCATTCAGAAAACTTTTTTAATCAGCCTTCATCCTCCCAGCAGGTTAATCTAATAAAAAGGGATTAAGATACTCTGTTGTTCACGTTCCGCCCAAGTACAATGGCTATTAATTGGTGAATGAAAATAATTTTAATATAATTGATCCACGCGGAGATCTAATCCAAAATTTGGCATTTACAGTTTACGATGTATCTACGGTGGCCTGAAAATTATAATTGTAAAACAGATTTCCTTGATGTTATATAATCAATTAACGACTCCAAATAATAAAAATATGTTATTATCAATGAAATTATGTTTATAACGAATATTTTTTTATTATTTCAGGATGCAAAAGATAAGGAGGAGAAAGCGTTACAGTTAGAAAATGCAATACTCAATCTACAGATACTCTGTCTTCAATCTCGGCAAAAGGAAGGGGAAATGAACAACATAGTAGATTTGATGGTAAGCAATTTTTTTTAAGTAAATGTGAATAAATTTCTTCCTTGAAAATCTCTCCATCTGAGTATCTCTCTCTTTCTCTCTGTGTCTCTGTCTGACTTCAGTACTTGCACAGTGAAAGACAAGTTAATAAATAATCAACTACTGGTTGCTGATCACTCTGACTACAAATGAGGCAAAAAAATGTTTATCGTTATATATTAGCCTATTTTGGAACCTATATCTATAAAAGTAAAATTGTCAGAACTCAACTCTGCGTTCTGTTGTGCGTCTTCTTAGGGAAATAAAAATATTTGTTATTTTGTAATTAATCATGTGACAGACGGTGACATAATTATATTGTTTTTTTTAAGGAATTCCTGGACGATGTAACAGCAGCTGTGGATGACTTGTCTAATGCTTCTAAAGATACTAAACATAACGAGAAAAATGCTCTACAGGTGCGTATATAAAATAAGATTAAAATATAAAATAGGATTAGAATATATTGTAGGAAAGATAGCAAAAAAAATAAAACGATTTCATTGTTCACTTTATTGAGTGACATATATGTACGTGACATACATAACATACATCCAAATAGAACAGCTATTTGATCTAATAGCACCAATGGAAAGTGCTTGCAATAGCCTATTTAAGTAAAGTTAAATTCGATTTGATTAAAGTAATAATCACATTTTATTTCTCCACAGGAAATTCAAAATAAATGCGACAAGATAGCAGAAAATGCATCAAAATTATCCAGTTCAAACGACCACACCTTGGGCGACAATAGCAACATGTTTGAAGATACGCTTCAGATAGAACAATTTGCTAAGGTAACTTTTTACACAGATTTTCCTTAGAATATTATCTATCTATATATCTTTTTATAAGCCAGTGGCCAATGGCGCAGAGGCACATACATGTGACTGTAAACACGACAGGTATGTTCAATATGAGTTTAATACCTACCACAGGAAATTATGGCTAATAACTAGGCAAAGCGCGGCGTTGAGATCGGTTAGGTGAAAAGAGGAAAACGGAAGTATCTTAGTAAGCACGGAGTGTCTTAATAATAGGTTCCCATATTCCCTACGCCTTCCCTGATATGTGCTAAATATAGCGTGGAGCATAAATTATCTTAATTATATTTTTTTTACTTTCTTATTTCATTTTATACTTAGCACTTCAGAATCATGTTACTTTTTAAAATTAATATTTCTATTTTTTAGAGCACTGATGATGAAATAAAGAAAATAGCAGCAATTATTAAGAGTATTGGTAATGAAGTTTTAAAGAAAAATCTGCAATTCAAATTACAAAAGCTTACAGATAGCTGTAATTTATTAAGGTACGTTTAAGTAGTTTACATACACTTTGTTTAAAATAGTTGATCATTAAGAACAACACAAAAAAAAGGCTAAAAAGTAAACAAATAAACAGAAAAAAGAATAATTTTTAAACAAGAAAATAAATATAATCATGTCATCGAATGGATATGGTACTCATAACAATCACGTTTGCAGATACGCTCTCCTACTCCATCACGATGGCCTCAATATATTTAAAAAAATATTGTATATATTCATTTTTCACGAAATTTGTAGCATTAATGTTTTTTATATTTGTAGTTTTGCTGTTAAAAGCAGTATTTCTAATACTGAAAGTGCAACTTTAGAGGAAAGTTTACAAAATATTCAACTTATGGACAAGAAGATAGAAGATATCTTAACGCCCTTAGAAGGATATGAAAATGTAAGTACTCGCGTATGTCATTAAAATTGAAATGAAAGAAATAAAGCTGCGAAATAAAGCGAAGCTGCAAGTGTTGTGAAAAGTTAGAAGTGTCGTACAAATCTGGGCTCAGTAGATTTTACTGTAAGATCTTTGTTTTTCACTATTATTGTACGTTTTAGAACGGAGGCTTTTATGTCAATTTCGCTCTGCCTACCACTCTATATGCGAGAGATGTAAGGCATCTCTAAACAAATGTTACTTAAGCTATTATTATACCTATTTGATTGCTTGAGGCCATCATGGCGCTGTTTCTGACTTTAATCACAACAATTGTGAATTCGATTCCCGCTTGGCGTGAGGATTTTTTTTCATTCCCTCACTCTGGTAAGAAGACAAAGCGCAACATTCAGTTCCACCACTCTATACGCAATAGTAATAATTGTGTTGCAATGTCTCAAAATCTAGGTGGTGTGTCGATAACGGAGTGTCTTTACAGTAGGTTCTCTCCGCCTACCGCAGGGTAGGCAGAGAGAACCTACTGTATCTGCCTACCCTGCGGTAGGCAGAGAGAACCTACTGTATGAGCGGGACACAGCGTAAAACTAAAAAATAATAGAAATAATAAAATCTAATTTCTTACAAACCTTACACTTTTTTTAACCAGCTCGAAGAAACTAAAGAGAACTTGGCCGCCATTAAAGAAGCTCAGTCGTCTCTAACAGCAGTAGTGGCATCTGGAAATGAAAATGTTCTACCGAATGCACTCACAAGATACGCGGTTACAATGGCTGGACTTCACAGCGACAAAGATAAGAATTACAAGTAAATATTTATTTTATTACTTAATTTATAATATTTTAACATAATAAAAAAAAGTATTATTTGTATATTTTAAAGTTTAGCATATTTAAAATAATAAATGTTTTTCTACTAGAACGTAGCTGCATTTAAACCTGTGGCCTTTGAAATGTGTCCATTTGTGGCTAAAGCGTGTTAAACCGCCGATAAAGTTTCAAATTTTTGATTTAGATTGTTATTTTTAAATTTTATCCAGATTGAAAGCTCACTTGAAGAGGCTAACAGACATACTTAAAATGCAAATCGCTGAGAAGAACAGGCGTGTGGTGACCTGGCAAGATGTTAATGATGGAAGCGGATTCATTATTACAGAAAAGATCTTAGAGGTATATACATATTATATTGTTATATGACTTTTTTATTATTAGAAGCACATGGTAAAATTAATATTAATATTGAATACTAGCGGCCGACCCGCGGCGTCCCTTGAACTACATAATTATTCATTAAATAAACAGTCAGTTCTGTTTATTACTATAATGTTTACAACTATAATGAATTCTAATATATTTTTTAATACTTTAATTTGTAATCTTCTGATGTAATTTTCTTACTACGGTATCGTAATTTCTATAAGGATTTTTGATCGTTTTGAATAAAAAAATACGACTGATGTTGATATTTGATATTTGTAATAATATATTATATAATACTCTGAGCATTGATATATAAAGCTACTTATGTATTATTATTATAGATATATATTTTTGTAACATTACATTCTTTGTATCTAAGTTATGTACGTGTTATCATCATTTTAAAAGCCTGTTAAATGTGCTGATGTCAGTGAATAATTTAATTTACTCCTCTAGAAACAGCCCTAAATGTTAAATTATTGATTTGGATAAGCCAAGAATCTTACCAGTCTGATTCTAATAATGCGTTATGCACAGCGCCATCTATTGGGCTTAAAGTTATACGCAACTGTTTGGTTCGTTTTTATGTAAAATTTCACTTAACATATAATTATATTAATCTAAAACGACGTTTTACTAAATACAGATTATATAGTTAAAAATACAGATTAATTAGATTAAGTATAGATATATATTCTCAGGCAAATTCATGCCTTGAGTTCACTCAAATGACGATAACTTTTTTTATTGAACTTATTTTCCCTATTATTCTCTTCTTTTTAAGTGCCCCTCTATCCAATTTAGTCAAAAATACAGAATGTACAGGCCAAATATTTTTACTATTTTATTATATAGATGTATGATTTCTGGTCTAGTTCGATACAGTCTGACATGGCGTTTCGCCTCGTTAGCCTTAATATTTGCAAATTAAGGAAACATTTTAGTCTTTATATTCATGCATACCCTACACGATTCTTGAGATGTCAAAACTGATATCTCAATATGTATATGGATAACTTATTTCAGGAACTCCAAAGCTACGGAAATAATTTGGAAAACCCAGAAAGCGAAGATAAGCAAAACAATGCTGTCAGTGATATTCAACTTAAAAAGAATAACGATATAAAACGTTTGCTTGCCACAAGCAATGCACCAGAAACAGGAGATGAAAAGTAAGTGAATTTTGTAGTAATAATTTAGGTACATATAAGAATGAAAAAATTATATACACCAACAATCAAAAAGCTAAGTAAGGCTACGCTACTAGTAAAGCGTCAAGATAAAAAATATTTGAATTTGTAGGATTTTGATTATGATTTTTTCATTTAAGCTCTGATAAAAGTATATAGAAATGAAATTGACCATTAACCGTTTATTGAATTGATTGTGAATAGTTAATCAATTACATTTCTAATTTTTACTTATAATTTCTAATTTGTAATTCTTTTATTTTAAAATAATTATTGAGGCCGTCGTTGCGCATGGACACAGAGGTATGAAAGTGATGATTGTAGGTTCGATCCAAACTCGTAGAAATGAATTATTATTTATTTATATTTTCAATTTTTCGGTCTAGAACAAGGCAAAAGCCCGGCGTTGAGTTCCGCCACTCAATGCGCAAGGCCTCTAAATAATAAGGCTTTTGAAATGTTTCTTCATTGTTCTAAAAGCCTCCACTATTATTTAACGAGGTCGATAAAAGATATTATTACAGATAAAAAAGAGAAATTATGAGATGTACATTTTTACAGACAACTAAAAGAAAAATTCAACCAACAAATTAAAAAACTAAGCTCTACAAGTGGTTCAATAGCTCTAAGTTTCAACGAACCAGAATTCCTCGCTAGAAGTCTCCATACAACCTTGGAGAGTGCTATACACCTAGCTTCAATTGCACGTGGACTTAAAAATCAGGTAAAATGCAAAACATCAAAGACTAAAAGTCATAATAGATTTAAGAAAAATATAAGCATGAAAGCAAATAAGAATGAAAGCGACTTCTAAAATTACAATCAAACCTACCCCTAAACACGTATGGTTACTTGTATTTGAAATGTTGTCATTTCCTCGTTCTATTTAAGTGAAATGCGATGTTGTACTCCGCCACCTAAGGAGTCCGTAGATTATTATTCTTCAAGCAACCTCACGAATTTACACGAGATAAATACTTATTTAGAAAACGTATAACAAATTTAACGTGGCAGGATTTGAAACCACGCCTCTTGGAAATTATTCAAGCGCTCTGACTACTAAGTCATACGTTCTCATCAAGCTACGTCAAAATTATTATATGCTTGTTACGACTTATTCATATTGTTAGCATCTTAATTCTTTGGGTAGCGCAAATTTGTAAAAATCTTCCTACAGAGATGCTACAAAAATACCGGAGATAAGTTATAATAGAATTATTAAATACATAAAAATATAAATACGGGTCTGTTAAATGTATTGTAATTTTTTTCAAATGAAATCTATTTTAATAACATTTTTAATATCTTTCACCATATAAAAGGATCCTATTCAAAACAAGAGGATCGAAGAAGCCGCTCAAGAAATGAGTGTTGCTACATTCAAACTGCTGAAAACATCGGAATCGGTCAGTCACGTAAGTAACACTTATCTAATATATTTAAGTGAAAAAACAACAAAATTACCTTCAAATATTTGAAAGTAACAAGAGGTAAATGTGCGCCTTTTGGACACTATCCACAAATAAAAATAGTTCTAAGAACTATATTAAGTTTTGGACATGCATAAGAATGTATATACGCAATTATTAATTAAAATTTTAGCATTTTTTTATTTCCTGACACTTTTAGGCTTAATATAGGTATATTTTCGAATTAATATAATTTAAGATTTAATTTAAATATACAGCTACCGCATTCAGCAGAATCGAGAAGAAAATTGTTAGATGCGTGCAGAACGCTGAACGACTCGTTAAACAACCTGGTGAGTGAACAATAATGACTTAATATTCTTCTGTTATTAACTGAAATTAGATGATAAAGAACTAAACATTACCTTTATTTAAAACCGAAAGTATTTTGATTGTACTAAAAATATTAGTACTCCAAAAAAATCTGACTCTTATTCTAGTTAGTCTTTTAATAGCAGCAGAGTATGCCTAGACCGATGAGTTTTGCAACATAATAAGCAATATTACACACCTCTCAACGCTTAATTCTCATTATACATGAAATATTTGAAAAAAGAATTGAAATTATAATTTTAATTTCCCTGCATTGATATTAATATAAAGAACAGGGTTGAGCAATTTAGTACATAATGTCCCAAATTTAACAAGAAAGAAACGGCCAGAAGGAAAGAACGGAGTATCTCGATACTAAAGTTCACTCTCCTATACTACTATACGAAATAAAGTGTGAAACTGGATTAAAATTAATCATGTTTTACAGGCTAGAGCAACCACCCCAACTGGTTTACAGAGGGATTGTACCGAGATGGCCCGCAGCCTACAGCTACAAAGAAACTTCCTAACTTACGAGTATCCTTCCTGCGCTCTGAATTACGCAAGTTGTGTAGAAGCCTTACAGAATCAAAAAGAAGTTATTGGTGAGTACAAGTAATGAGAGGAGACCGGTTGTGGCGCATTGCCACAAACGCACTACTATCGACGCGACAGGTTGTGGGTTTGATTTAAAATTTTAATTTCCTCGCTAAGGCAAAAGGCCAAAGCGCTGCAGTACTGCCACACAACATGCAATGCTTACAGAATTCGAGGAAAACGGAAGTATGTCAATGGGAACGGAGAGTCTTTACACTAGAATCCTAGGTTCCCACTGTCTACTCAGCTATGTGCAGAATACAGAGTAAAGCTAAAAAAATTATTTTTCCAGAAAAACTTCGTTCAGAGAAGACGATGTCAAAATCGGAGTGTAGCAGTAAACTGCGCTACGTTACTTCAGCAATTTGCAACAGTGCAGAATACGCTACACACAGCGCTTATCTAGTGAGAATATTTATTGAGTCTTTTAGTAATAAAAAAAAATTAAAAATACTATCGAGAAAAAATTTAAGGTTATATACTTTTTCATTTGTGTTTGTTAAATAATCACTTAGACAAACTAAATTGTTTCAGTTAACGCTGTCTGACGAGGATAAAGAAAATATATCCAAACAAGGTCTGGTGGACGCGCAGAGGATGAAGAATTTAACGGACAGCCTTAACGATACTTGTCTACAGATCATTTGCAATGATGGTGGTAAAGAGGTAATATTTTTTTCGTTATTAGATATTTTCTTTGTCGTTTCTTTTAAAATGTGTGTTTTTATATCGCCTTTCCTATCCACGACACTGTGTGCAGTAATTATGGAGTGTTCTCGATAAGATTAACAAGAAACAACGTTTAGCTTTAAAATATGGATATTCCTTCAATTATATCATCATTATTTTATTTCTAATATTATAATATTAGATTGTAATATAACTAGAGGCCAGCCGTGGCGCAGGGGCACAAAGTGTGACTGTAAAATCGACTGATTGTGGGTTCGATCCCCACTCGAGGAGATGAAATATTTACTTAAATTTATATTTCCATTTCTTCGCCCTGGTGTTAAGGCCAAGCACGGCGTTGAGTTCTGCCACTCTACACGCAATGCCTCCAGGATTCGGCAGAAAGTGGGAAACGGAGTGACTTAACACTAGGTTCCCTCTGCCTGCTGCTGTGAAGCTGGTTTATTTATTTTATTTAAACTAGGTATATTTCAATCAACCACAACCAACATGTAAGATGGCTTATTTCTGAACTAAATTATTATATATATTTTTAGATAAGCGACCAACAAACCACTTTAAACAAACAAGCAGACCAATTGCAAGAAGCTGTAGACGACGCTTGCACCAAAATAAATGAAAACGACAAGGAGAAATTAAACGGAAATCTTTACCGGTTGAAAGATGCTTTGAAAGGACTCAATAATACTCTATCGTTGAGATCTACCCAGGATTCGGTAAGTTTCCCTATTTTTCTTTTAAGAACATTGCTTGGTAAGTTGACTGCGGAAATCAAGTCCAGCTCTTGATCTAACTATATTAAAAATATACATAAGTATAGATTACTTACTCTTTAGAAAACATACAAATTTTTAATGTAGCGGGATTTGAACCTGCACTTTTTACCTTTAGTTTTGTTTACCTGCTATTGGGAGGTGTTGGGAAGATAAATATGTTGTTATTTAAATGTAACTCGATGAGACCGTAAGGCTTAATTGGTCTGAGCGCTTGGACGGCTTCCAAGAGGCGCAACTACAAATCTCTCTACGTTAAAATTTTTAGAAATATTCTAAAAAGTGTTTTTCTTTCCTAAGTGTGAAATAATACTTTAAAAATGTAAATAAATATAGAATATTTATTGGAAACTGAAATATAGATTAGTATTATAAAAATATTCTAAGAATTCTAAATTATAATAAATACTATAGTTGTGTCAATCGTCATTTGGGGTAATGAATTGTTTTCATTAAGTTCCGCAGTGAAAAAAGAAATATGTTAAAGGTAGGTCACAGGATACGGTTTAAAACTGCAAAAATATTCTAATATTTAAACTCAAAATGTTTACAATCATGTTTAAAAACTCAAATGATCAATTTGTGACTTTAGTATAGTATCTAAAGACAAACTTGTAGGTCTTACGTACGAGTTTTTTCACAAGCAATAATTTAAGTTATTTTCAATACTTTATTCAATTACAATTAGGTATGTAGATGACATTACATACAGTATTTAAATAAAGTATAAAAAAATTAAGGCTCACGGCCTCAGTCAAAACCATAATAGGTTTTGGATTTCTTCTATAAATATATTTTTTATGTTAATTTATATATTTTATATATGTAAAAGGAAACCGAAATTCTGCCCAAAACCATGAAAGTATTGAATGAAGTCAGAAAAATCAACAATACATTATCAGCACTACAACAACCGAAAGTTGAAAAGGATGCTAAAAAGGAAGCCATGGCGAAGGAAGTTATTGATAATACTGGGTAAATATGTTTTTTAAATATTGTAGTAAATAGTTAAAAGTCGGAGTAGTGGAGTGGAACTTGATTGAGCAATAATTGTGGGTATGATTCCCACTCGGGGGAATTATTTTATTCTTTGTAGCTGCCCTGTAATGAAAAAATCTCAAAGCTGAAAAAATATATATATATATATATATATATATATATATATATATATATATATATATATATATGTCTTAAGCACAAAGCACGGTTTCACCACTCAACACACGATGCCTCAAAAATTCGGGAACGGAAGTGTCAATGAGCAACGAATTGTTTTAACACTAGGTTACTACCCTGCTATATGTGAGATATAGCGTGAAGTCAAAAAGAGATGAATAGAGAAAAGAATAAGTGCGAGGAATGAAAGTACGAAAGGCGTAAAACGAGAACTGGTATGAATGAGTAATCTAGAAAAGTCTCCATATTATAAATAATGGAGGTGTCTCCATATTAAAAAATACTACTTGTACTCTAACTATTACTTATAATTTCACAGTAACTTGCTAAGCAGTACATCACTAATGGTGAAGAGAGCGTCCTCTCAATCGGGAAGTATAACGTGGTCGACGATAGGAAGTCCAGATGTCATCAAAGCTTTTGAAATACTATTAACTATTATCAGGTAATGTATGTAGGAAAATATAAAAATATATATAAATTAAAATAAAACTATATAAATTTATTTATCTTGAATGGAGACAATATTTTTTGGGTTAAGATGGATTTTATTACTCGAAGAATTGATTTATTTTCATTTCCTTGCTCTGACAAGAAGACATACTTAGTGTGGCATTCAGTTGTGCCGCGAGATAATACGTGAAGTGTGAAAAAAGTGAAAAAATAGTACAATAAAAGATATAGTAGCGTAGTCACTCTGTCACGTGACTGTCACTGTGTCACGCGGATAGATATATATTTTTTTCTGGTAAAATATGAATGCGGCGTTATGCTCCACCGTTTAAAAAACAATCTTCAATTGAAGAAAAGTAAAGAAAGGAGTGTCTCAGCATTGATCTCTCTCTCTCTACCTACCCTGAACTATGTAGTATTGTAGATGTCTAAAACGGAAATGATTATATAAAGTTTTATTTCTTTAATTTGTAGAGAGAAAGGAGCCGACGCTGGATACTTGGAATCAACAAAAACGGTACGAATTTTTACAAAATACATTGTTCGTTGCCTAAGCTTTTCGGCGCTCTTGTCAAATGTGAAGAATGTGAAGAGTTTACTTTAGTGTACTACTTTAGTAGTAGATAATAGATCGTTATTGCGCGACGGTTATAGATTCTAACCCTAATGAAATCTTTCATATTTTTATTTCCTCGCTCTGGTAACGGTGCAAAGCGCGGCGTTGAGTTCGGCAGAATTCGGCGGAAAATGGGAAACGGAAGTATTTAAATGGAAACGGAGTGTCTTAACATTAATTTCTCAGGGTCCCTCTGCCTACCCTGCTATGTGCGGCATACAGTGTGAAACTAAAAAGATAACTTGAAAAAATATATGAAGTACAATTACTGATATAATAAAAATTACCTTGTATAAGAATAACCTATTTTTGTATATGACCAAGTACTTTACATATTAAACCAATATATATTGTAATAATAAATTATAGTTAAAAATTGTCGACTATAAAATAAAGTACTATATATATTAATAAACTTTCAGGAACCCGATGGACCAGCTAAGAGTTTCATCCAAACACAGTAAGCAAAATTATACTTTAATTCACAAAAGGGAAACGAATACATTTATTTCACCGCTCGGTTAACATAAACTACGGCGTTGAGTTCCACCACTCAACACTCTATTTTTGTGCGAATGAATAAGGTAATTGGCAGAAAAGTGCTTTCTGCCTTCTTTGCTATTTCCGCGAAACAGCGTGAACCTAGAAATTAGAAGAAGTATAATAATTGTAAAAATCTTATTTTATCATTTTTAATTTATTAACTTGTTCCTTATAATAAATAAACCTTATTTAATTTCAGAGTGGATACAGCATGCAATTGGCTTAAAAAACCAGCGGCTAAAGAAAATGAAAAGAAAGCTGGAATGGAAAGCGCCGACAATGTTATAGCAATGGCTGAACAGGTAATATTATATTAAGATTTAACTGTTTTTACTTTTAAAAAAATCATGTAAAAGAAATTAAAAAAATATTATAAAGTTTTCTCAAATCTAAAGTTGAGTATTACAATATTTTATATTTTCTCATCTATTACATCAATATTAATTTAATTTGGCCTATAAAGAAATATCTTATTATTATTTTATCAATTATGTAGTGGTGGAAAGTTATAAAACACAGCTAGCAATATCCATGTTAAAAATAGCTTTACTAAGTTACATGCCAAAAAAATATTACTATTTTCTTTTTTCCTATATTCTGTGTGTGCTTTACCATTTTTTATGCAAAGCTACCTAATATAAGCATAATATAAGCAGAACTGCTACCTGCTGCTTTAAAAATGTTAACAAAGGTCTATTCGAAATTTAAATAAGCTAGCTAAATAAATAAATCTTTGCAAAATAATGTTTATTTAGAACTTAGAAACTAACTCAATAAGTAATATAGTTTTGGATTCACGCTCTGCTCAATTTACAAAATATACAGAAAGTAACCAAAAAGTGCTTTCAGCTAAATGAAGGAGTAGACCATTTTTTTATATATTTTGAGTTAAATGAATGTGTTATTAAATGCCAGATGTGTGAAGACCTCAAAGACGCTGACAAAGAGGAGATGAAGCAAGTAATTGCTGAGACTAAGGAGCTGTTGAATGAATGTACTACCAAATATAACAGTTCTAAAGCAAGGTAAAGCAATTTTTAATATATTTTTTTAACTTCGCGCTGTATCTCGCACATAGCAAGGTAGGCAAGAGGAAACCAGTGTTAAGGCACTCCGTTCCTATTAAGGCACTTTTGTTGCACACTTTCCGCCGATTTCTGGAGGCATTGCGTGTTGATTTCGGAATTCAAATGCCGCGCCTCGTGTCTAGAGCAAGAAGCCTTTGGTTTATTTTGTCTTATATTTGATAAATCTTATCTGAATTTTAAACTTGCTGATTAATTTATTCTAACATAGTATATTATAATATATGTATAATTTTTAATAATTTTTAATTGATTGTACTATTGATTTAATTGGGCTTTTTAAAATTTAATTTAAATAATTTTTAATTGACTGTACTATTGATTTAATTGGATTTTTTATAATTAATTTGTTAATAAGTATCTTTTACCTCGTAATTGATTAGTTATTTTCTTTTATATATAAAATGAATAACTTATTAATGTACATTTATAATTGTTTGTAATATTAATTATTGTTTGTGCTGTATTTATTTTTAAATAATTGTTTGTTTTTTTTTAATTCATATTTTGTCATTGCATGTGGAGCTCACCTGTAAATGATTGAGCAATTAGATATAATTTACTTTGTTTTTTTTTCACTTTTAAGGGCATGTAATAATTGTGTCAATTGTTGGTAGGCCTTATAAATAAATAAATAAATAAATAAATAAATAAATAAATAAAGAAAATGTAAATATTAAATTTACATTTCCTTCAGTGTAAATTGAACCCACAACCTGTTTACAGTCGCATGCTTGTATCCCTGCGCCGCAACTGGCCTTATTAAAGTTTTTTTAAAACATATTTTAAAGTGTTATTCCACACTTACGGAAAGAAAAATACTTATTTAGAAAACGTATAAAAATTTGAACGTAGCGGGACTCGAACCCGCGCCTTCTGACCAGGTCGGTTTTCTAAATAAGTATCTTGTTAATACTCAAAAATACTATTTTTTTAAATATTTTTACTTTTCATTTATTAAACAGTCTTCTCATGGAGCGTCTGAAGGAACTGCGCAAGATGCTGGAGCGTGGCGTCGTGACGCGCGTGGTGGAAGACTTCCTGGATGAAGAACCTCTAGCCAACTTCGAGGCATTACATAAGGAAAATGGTAAGATTTTTTTTTGTTTTATAATTTTTCTGTATCTACATTTTTTTCCAATAATAACAATATGACATATTGACAATATTTTTTTTCCTTTTCGGTGTAGGTCTCTTGCCCGTAGCAGGATAGACAGGAAAACCCTAGTGATAAGACACTCCGTCCAATTGTCGAGACATTGCGTGTTGAGTGAAAGAACTAAATTCAATTTATACGTTCAGCTATATTTTTACAAATACATTCATTTATATATTTATTTATTCTTCATTGGACACAATTAAAAAATTATATGTGCAAAAGGCGGACTTAACTTAACCACCATTCTCAACATATAATAGCAGATTTGAGCTTATGTAGATAAAAATATACAAATCTACCTATGTACCTAGATATTATAATTATAAAATAAATAAGTAAATCAGCTTCATCCCGCTGTATCCCGCACACTGCAGGGTAGGCAGATGGAACCTAGTGTTAAGACACTCCGTTCCCCACTTTCTGCCGAATTCTGGAGGCATTGCGTATTGAATAGCAGAACTCAACGCCACGCTTGTCCTCGATACCAGAGCTAAGAAATGGAAATATGAATTTAAGTAAATATTTCATCTCCTCGAGTGGGGATCGAACCCACAACCAGTCGGTTTTACAGTCGCATTTTGTGCCCCTGCGCCACGACTGGCGTCATATTATAATTATATTATATATTATAATTATATTAATTTGTTTACATTAACTGTTTTGCTGAATAAATCACAGCCTTAATTTGAAAAATGACAATACAATATTTTGCAAAATGGCCGTCATTTTGAGCCAAAATTTATTTTCACTGAAAAAAGTCCAAAAAGTTACACTAAAAAAAAACAAAAATCACGCTGAATTAATACATATACCCCTGGTGGGACTCGAACCCACAATCCCCGGCTTAGGAGGCCGATGCCTTATCCATTAAGCCACAGGGGCTTACACTATGTAAAGTAAAATTTTGATACATTATGAAAGAAAATATCGCTATATATTTCATGTATTTAAAATCTTGATGGTTGTGGGTTCGATTCTCACTCGCAGTTACATTTAGATTGTTTTTCTATCCCATCCCACAAAAAATGGATGTAGACTATCACTGAGCAAGTAAAAAAAATGCTTCACGCCTAACAGAGCAGGCAGAAGGAACTTAAGTGTCTCGAAATTGGATGGAAAATTTTAAACAAAATATCTTAACAGTAGACTCTATATGGCAACTGCTATATGCATGAAGATTATGATTGTGGGTTTGAATCCCATGATATAAATGTTTCTCCGTTTTACTTATCTAAAGTGCGGCGTTGAGTATCCCTATCGTATGTTTTAAGTCAGTAATATAAACATAGTTACCTAATATTTTTGTTATATGTAGATGAAAGGAAGCGCAAATTCTTACTTGAGAAGAAGATAGCTGAACTCTTGGCACAACTTGGTAGAGTCACCAAAACGGCCAAGTTTGTAGCAGACACCGGAGTGTCTCCGAGGCAGGACTTACTGAAGATTAGTGACCATGTAAGTTTTATAGTAAATTTCCTTTAAATTTATTGAATGAGCCTCGATGGCACATTAAATATAAACTTTATAAGTGCCAGGTCTTAGATTATGCTTACTTTTGTAAAAATATTATAATTGTTTTTTTTTTAATAAATTAGTTAAAAAAAAATTCAGCTTCACGCTGTATCCGGCACACAGCAGGGTAGGCTGATGGAACCTAGTGTTAAGACACTCCGTTCCCCACTTTCCGCCGAGTTCTGGAGGTATTGCGTGTTGAGTGGCAGAACTCAACGCCGCGCTTAGCCTCGACACCAGAGCGAAGAAATGGAAATATGAATTTAAGTAAATATTTCATCTCCTCGAGTGGGGATCGAACCCACAACCAGTCGATTTTACAATCACACTTCGTGCCTCTGCGCCACGACTGGCCTCAATAATAGATAATAATAATAGTTTTAAATGTATGTTATTAATGCGAAATATTTTGTTTGTAGGTTGAACTTCTAGCACCGTCATTAGTTAAAGCTGCAGCAGAAAGGATTCATCGTCCAGATGATAAGGTATAACAAAAATATATTTTTTTAATTTCTCACATGCTGCCTAATCTAACCCCTTTTGATTTCGACTCACTAACTATTATTATTACCAATATTTTACTTTAAGGTGATCGTGGCTTAGTAAAACAATATCTAATTTTAAGCGCCATGATTAAGAATACGAGTATATATAAAAACAAGGGAAATGTTTATACATACAGATATAAGTTATTGTGATTTCCACACTCTTTGTCTCATTCTTATATAATATCTACGTTACCCTAAATTATGAGACAAATGTAAAAAACTAAAAATTAATTAAATCTTAACTTAACTTCACGCTTTATCTCTACCGGGGTATTCAGAGAGAATGGAGCGCCGAACGCAACGATCTCTATATATATACCTCTTTCGCCTCGTCCACTGTCATCAACCTCTTCATACATGCCCTCCGGTGGGTCCTCTTGCTTTTTACGTGACCTTCCTCCAGTATCATTGATATTGTGTTTTCAAAAGTCAACCGAGGTCTCCCCCTAAAGTAAATTAAATCAAAAAAATATATTTGCTTTCTTCATAAGATTTTTGTCTTTAAATAATTGTAAGTGAAGAAAGCAGTGGCTTTCGCTAAGATTCCCTGATCTACGTTGAAAAGGGCAAAATATTAATTAAGAAAATAACTGGTTAGTACGATTGGATGCAATCAAAATATTAAATTCCACAAAATAATATTTCTAGGCTGCAATAGAATATTATCAGAAGTTGTTGGCGCAGTACGCCGAGTCCCTGTCCAGAGTGAGGGAGCTCTGTGACCGTTCTGTCGATCCGATCGATTTCGCTCAGGCGGCAGGTAAACTTATTATTTTTTAATAGTTTAAAATATTTTGTTCTTAAGAATTAAAAAAGATGCCAGTCTTTGTTAACCAGAGCGGACAAATTAAAGCAACTTATCGGAGGATAATAGCCCCATATTTATATTTAAAAACATACACGTATGTGGAATGGTGGTGAACGGAGAGTCTTGACACTGCTTTTTGACACAAGTTTTTCTCTGCCTACCCCTATGCATCAAGCTCGACATATACCTAAACACAAACTATTAGATAATTAATTTTAAAAAACATATTGTTTATTTTTTAAAGTATATTTTTTGTTTCATCATTTTAATATTATCTTTACTATAGGTGAAATAATGTATCGCATTAAAGAAGAATCTTCGGACGATCCACATAAGAGCGTTCACACTTCCAAAATCATTATGAAGTAAGTATACAATTTAAATTTTCTTTTTTTCACTTTTCACTGACCACGCACATAGAGCTGGGAAGGTAGAGTGAACCTGGGAACATAGTGTTTAGTTTACTCGGGTCAATAGACTATAATATAATGATAAAATATATTAGTATTTTGTTAAATAAATATTTTTCTCATTGTCTTAAAGACCTATAAGATGATTATGGGTTAAAATCTCATTCTTAGTTTAAGCGATAGCAAGTTATATAGAAAATTATAAAATATGTTTTTATTTTAAATAGAAAATTACAACATTACATTCTACTAATCATTATATGTACTATACTGAAAAAAATATTTTTCACAGATTATGTAACAGAGTAATCGACGTCGGAATGAACTCACAGAATGTTAAGAAAGATCCAGAACTTAAGAAGACCCTTTTGGACATCAAAAACGCAGTGGACGCTGAGAGAGACGATAAGAAGAGTAGTGACTGGAGAGACGTCACAGCTGAGGTTAGCAACTGAAAGTCAAAGCCAAATAATTTTTTAATAAGTTTTTTATTCACTTTCGGGTGACAAAACGTGTGTGTTTAAATATTTTCTTACTTAGTAGTTTTACCTATTGTTAAGTTTTTGATAGTTTTTTTCCTTAAAAACTACTATCTGCTTTACAAAATAGTATCTACATACATGTTTCTCAAAATACTAACACTTTTGTTTTTTTTTATAGTTCATGCGAAGAACTGGTGAAGTGGAAGCAGTTCTTGGAGGAGAAAACATCTTCAAGAAACAACCGGAACCAGATCAACCTATCTATGTAAGAATTAAATATTTATACATATACCTGCTTGGGCATATCTCGGAACGAGTGGGAATCGGAACCATAACCTGATGCTTTTAGAGTCGTCAACTTCTTAACAGTTAATATGTGTGGCAGGCGGCGGCGCTGCACCTGCACGCGGCGGTGCGCGACTGGAGCGCGCGCGACAACGACATCGTGGCCGTCGCCAAGCGCATGGCCGTGCTCATGGCGCGCCTCTCCGACCACATGAACACGGGTACACCACGTTGTTATTACATTACATATTTAGTGAAATATGAAAATAATAACGCGGTACTTCTTGGAGAGCTGCTATAGCCATTTAAAGTAATCGCTCTTAAGTAACGCAGGTCGATTAAAATATAGGAACAATCCTCAAAGTCCCATTTTCGTTCATGGAATTATTTATGGTTAATTCTTTTAAAATAGTAAGTACTTGTGCTGTTATTTTATATATAAGTACGTCTAAAGAAAGTGAATAAGTAAGTATAAGTATAATAAGGCATTTTGTGACCAAAAATAATTTAAAATTGTAAGGTGTAATTTTTCTTTGATATTTATTTCACATGTATATTGAAACTTACGAACGAAAGTTATTTCATCATCAAAGAAATTTATTGAAGATAATCTTCGGCTTTTATAGTATATAAGTGGATGTACACTTTTTAAAAAAATATAAAATTGAAATAATTCAACGCTCTGTTTACGGCCGCAAGCCTAGGTTTGAGTCCCGCGGGGGGCTCCCTTGCCGCTGATGACTTCCTATCATACAACCACGAAATGTTGTTTGAATGTATCAATCTATTAGCAAATATAGCATTATAAAAATATTATAGGTGGTATGCGGGCGCAGCCGCGAGTGGGCCGCTAGTTTAATATAAAACTTGTGTTTCTTATAGATCGTAAACAAGAACTAATATTCACATCGAACGCTATTGTCAACGAGTCGAAGGAAGTCGCGGCTTTAGCGAAGAAACTTGCCTTGGAATGTTCTGATATAAGGATAAGGACGGTATGTCATTTTTATTTAAGAAATTTTAGAACCTACTTCATACATTTGTACAAATAAGTTATTAACACTATTGAATTCCGCCACTCAAAACAAAAAGCGTCCTCATGGGAATGGAGTGTCTTAACACTAGTGTCCCTCTGCCTACTTCGCAGTATATACTATGCCCACGATTTGAACCAAGTCCTATGAGTTAAATGTTTATTTTTTGTTTTTGTACACAGAATCTTCTACAAGTGTGTGATCGTATCCCGACCATCAGTGGACAACTGAAGATGTTGACGACTGTCAAAGGATCTTCTATGGGACACCAAGGTATCGTCTATCGACTAGTGTGATATGGATAAAATATGAATTTATTAGGGCTTAAAATGTAATAAATATTAGCTATAAAACAAAAAAATACCCTTCTATAAAAAAACCAGCTAAAAAATTATAAAAAGATAATAGTTAAAAAATTAAAGAAACTAAGAAGTAAATAAATATATATATTTTAATTTGAGTTAAGAATAATATAAAGAGCGTTGAGTGAGAATAGAGCACCTAAAAGCTTTTTAACTTGTTATTTATTTAATCAACTGTGGTAAAAGAACTTCAGTCTTATTCATAAAAAGTTATGGAACAGATAAAGTGTTCTATAAACTTGCTATAAGAAAAACGTTAAAAAAAATATTCTTAACAGCATTTTAGCTCTAAACAATGATAAATTGTCATTTTTATGCCTTTGGAAACGATAGTAGGAATTGAAAAAACAACAGTTCGCATCGATTCTATACAGAAGCAGAAGTAACCAATTTTCCTTAAACGACGAAAACTACTGCGAATTTTATAATAAACCTGGTGTGATCTGATTAGATCTTAGACGTTCTGGTACTTCACCTGAAATCAAAGTATTAAATGTTATAAGATGATTTCAAATGTAACTTGAAAAACTTTAGTTATTCATTGCCTTTGAAGATTAATCTATAGAAATCATTTAAAACTTAAAAATATCGATATATACGTTAATCCAATTTACCAATAGACAGTCAAGCATTTTACATGTTAATTTTCAGCAACATTCTACGTTTTAATATTAATATTAAAATAAAATGTATTTTTTATTTTCAGACAGCACGGAAGACAAAGAGGCTATGAACATGCTCGTCGGTAACGCACAGAACCTTATGATAAGTGTACGTACTAATATCACATTATAAAGAATATTATTCTTTGGATTTGAGTACTAACAAAATATTTTTCTACCTTTTCGGAATTTTATTTTATAGTAATATATACTATAAATTTTATTTATTAATGTACTAAGTGTATGCCATGCTTTCAGAAGATTCTGTCTTTATAAAAGCTAGGATTGAAACCTTGAAACGAATTTTTAACTGTTGATGGACAGTTAAATGTGTTGCGTTTTTAGAATATCAATCACCTATTGTGTAAAGAGAATTGTGTAAAAATTTTTTTTTAGCTTCGTGCTGTGTCCTGCATATCGCAGAGTGAGCAGAGGGAACCTAGTATTAAGACACTCTGTTCCCAACGTGTAATTTTGCCTCGTATAACAATCTTGAACATAGTAAGGAACATAATAAATAGTTTATTCCCCAAATGGGAATCGAACTCACAACCGTCGCGTTTACATACACACCTTGTGCCACTATTGTAACAATTAAATATAAATAAATTTTGCATTCCTTAAAAATTCTGATCTATCACTTAGGTATATTTTTTTGTTTTCTTTCAGGTCCAAGAAGTTGTGAAGGCCGCAGTGAGTGCCTCCGTCAAGATAGCCTCGCAGAGAGGATACAAGATGAAGTGGAGGAGAAGAAACTATTATTAATAGAGAAGGAAAACTATTGAAAAAATCTCATAGATTATTTTTCTATTATATTATTAATTATAATTATTATTATCAGTTATATTAAGAGTCCGTTGTGTCGTAGTGACACGCATCTGACTGTTATCGCAATAGTTGTGGGTTCGATTGCCCACTCATTCCCAACTATTGCTAAAATGCAGAAGCAGCAGTGTCTTGACGCTGAGTTCGTTCTTTCGTTCGAAGCTAAAATAATTATTTACAATAAGTATACCAAAGGTTGTAAGCATTTGAATAAATCATTATTTTGAAATAAATTTGTGTAATTCTTTTAATTTCCATATATTTTTCTGTCATTTAGAAATAAGTACAAATTGTATTTTTTATAAAGAATTTATAATAATAAAAATTTTACTGCTTTAAAATTTTTTTATTTGTCCTCAATAAAATGTGAGGAACCAATCGTAGGTATTTATTTTCTTTAACAAATTAAACGTATATAAACATACAAAAGACAAAATTATACAATAAAATAAACATCTGAAGTACGACCAACCAATATTTAATATTTAAATTGCATACTTTACACATATAGAAATAAGTGTAAAGGAAACTGAAACGACTGTATAGATTCTTGGGCCCAGAATGTATAGATGACTAGAAGATTTAATAGATGCTGCTCGCTGAAATTTGATACTTTTGGCAATCCGAGAGCCGAGTTATAGATTTGATTAAAATGAAATTAGTTAAGTCACAGCACAACCAACCTTGAGAAGAAAAACGTGAAAAAAGCGGCAGTCGTTTAAAATATCTAACGCATCTATAAAAACGCATCGAAACGAAAGAAAAGAGCGAAGGTGTCTATGTTAATCAACTGTCACATCTGCCATTTAAAATATGCTTGATTTTAATCGATTCAAATGGATTTCTTTTTGTTTTTTCAATAATTAATTGATGTTTTCTTTATTTATGCTGTTATTATAAGCAGCAGTGTCAAATAAATGCGTTAAAATAGTGAAGCTTGATTACAATTAAAAAATATTTTACTTTCATAGTACCATAATCGATTATTTATATCGATTACGAATCAAAAACAATTTTAATCATTAATCTCCGTTTTCAGATTGTCAATTAAGCTGATTTTTGGTATTCCAAAATTGAAAAAAAAATAACCATATCTCAACACTTTACATTTGGACTCAAGATTTTTCGTCGCCTTTTCATGACATTTCCGTTAGCATTATGTAAAGTTTTACTATAAGCTAAACTGTAAACTAACCTAATCGTTCTTTAGTAGTTAGTATTATGTACAGTTTTACTATAAGCTAAACTGTAAACTAACCTAATTCGCTCGTTAAAGCGTAAAGACGCAAAGCGCATCGTCGAGTTAACAACACACTTTAACTCAATACGTCTCAATGCCTCCAGAATTTGGCGGAGAGTGGGGGATGGAAGAGTCTTAATAGGAACAGAGCGTCTTAAGTCCCAAGTACCTAGGTTCACCATGTCTGCTATGTATGGGATACAGCGTGAACCTAGAAAAAGGAAAAAGATATAAAATAATTTAATTTTTTTCTGCTTCACGCTGTATCCCTCACATAGCAGGGTGGGCAGAGGACATACATATATTGAACATAGCAATGTCATAGAATATAGCAAATGATGGACAGGTGTATGAGGTCTACATTTTTATACAATTCAATTTCTAAAATTTTATTACAAACTTAGTTTGTTAGTAACTAAAAATAATGAATAACATAATAATAATTTAAGTATACTTTTAAACATAGGTATTATGTTTAATTTTACATTAGATTTTTGAAGTTTAATTTACAGTCTGTAAGGTATAGCGCGCATTAGTGATTTTTGTCACCGTGACTGTTGCGTCACTGTCACCGTGTACATCACCCTTAATGAAGGCGCTCGCACTTGGATACGTGACAGTTGGGTGACTTTTTGTCCGCGGGGGATGGCGACACGCCCGTGACGCAACTGTCACCGCGTCCATAGGTTTGTATGACCGTGCGCGCATTAGAAACTAAATGTCACTTCGTGCCCCCTCCCCCTTGCGGTTTCCATACTAGTCGTCTTCCGCATAAACAAGAAACAGCAGCGTGCAGCTCCGAATTTTAATTTCCAGAATGGCGTCAATTTCATGTCCAAGGCAAAACGTGTGTTTTCATGAAGATGAAATAGACAACGACATACTGATTGACTAAATTGAGTTGAGGCCGTAGCTCTATGACAAATCCCTAAACGATTATTTTTTCTACGTTTGCTTTTTTTTCTATTTCCTAATATAAGTGCACAGACAACCATATCTTGGAGATTCATTTTATCAAATGTAAAAAATTTCGTCACTGTCACCGCAAGTGCGCGCAGTCGCGAAAAGCATGGTGACATGACAGTGACAAAGAATTTATTGTCACCGTGACAAAAGTTACCAATGCGCGGTCTCCCTTAAAGATACATTGAAGGATTGAGATCTGTGTATTTATTTTTTCATTTGAACATTAAACATTCAATGATAACTTAAAATGGCTGTCTATTGTTATAGTACATTTTTATATAGTTTTCTACAGGTGTAACAACTAAATACATATGCTATATCCTCATCCATCGAATTTATTTTTTAGCTTAACGCTGTATTCAAGCTGTATGCCTGCATATAGGAGAGTAGGCTGCGTCAGCTAGTAACCTGCGAGACCGTAGTGTCAAGAGACGACACTTAGTTTCCATTACGACAGGTCTTTTTCCATTTTTCTTTATATTCTGAAGGCAATGTGTGTCAAGTAACGGAACTCAACTCCGCGCACGTTACCAGAGCGAGTAAATAAAAATATTAAATATTTAATTCCCCCTCAGTAGCAATCGAACCGAACCTTCGCGTTTATAGTCGCACGCTTGTGCCCCTGCACCACGGCGGCCTCTATTAGTAGAATGTAAACTTGAAAATATTACTATTGGCACACTAAGCATTATAATAAGAAAATGTGTATAATATGACCATATTATACACATTTTCTTATTATAATCCATGTTGAGGCCGGTCGTGGCGCAGCGGCACGAGGTGTGACTGCAAAACCGACTGGTTGTAGGTTCGATCCCCACTCGAGGAGATGAAATATTTACTTTAATTTATATTTCCATTTCTTCGCTCTGGTGTCGAGGTTAACCGCGGCGTTGAGCTCTGCCACTCAACACGCAATACCTCCAGAATTCAGCAGAAAGTGGGAAACGGAGTGTCTTAACACTAGGTTCCCTCTGTCTACCCTGCTGTGTGCGGGATACAGCGTGAAGCTAATGTAATGTAAGGTAATGTGTATAATATGTACATTCAAATTGTATAGGTACGAGCTTTTGAAATCATTCTTAAAGGAACATTTTATTTTCTAAGCTCATTGGTAGCTTATCTCAATATATCTTGTAAATTGCAGGGTGGGCAGAGAGAATCTAGTGTCAGACATTCCATTCCAAGCACAGCAAAATTTTCAAGACATTGCGTGTTGAATGGCGGAACACTGCGCCGCGCTTCGTCTCGTTACCAGAGCGAAGAAATTGAAATAATTCACCCCCTTAAATGAGATACAACCCCACAACCGTCACAATTACCCCTCAATTATTTAAACTTAATTATAATCCTTAATATCTAAACAAATAAAAATATTTTATAATCAACTATCATTTCGCACGTTACTACTAGTGCCCCTTGAATTCTCTTTGCCAACAATCTGTTTTAATTCATAATCTTGAACCACTTGAAATATTTTAGTCTTCGCCTGATTCAAGTAGTATGGACTAAATTTCCTTAGAGTAGACCCAATAGCTATGAGAAACACGTCCAAAGGATCTGCAGGATTCAATTCCTGATATTCATTATTGAAAGACGAAGAAGCTCCATCATTTGTCTTATGGCAGTTCAAACTTTGTTTACTTTCTCCATTCTCCCTAAATTCTTGAAAATTCTCCTCTATTTCATCACAATTAGATGAATTTTCTAAATCCGAATATTCTTCATTGCATATGTTTGTTTGGGTTTCCCTGTAATATGGCAGCATGAATGCAAGTTCGTCTTCGTATTTGTAGTTGTAAATTCTCTGATTCGGATTTCTTAGTCGATCTCTTATTTTTCTTCTCATCATGTCTCGGACGTTTACCCATCTTGTTTTGCAGACTGATGCTGAAATGGAAATTGATTAGTGTGTTAGCCAGAATACAATTAAATACAGTTAAAATTGAATAATTGAGGTCATCGTGGCGGTAAGTGAGTCGACTGTGAGTTCGATTCCTATGCAAGGAAATCAACTAATGTAATTTCCTTAATCTGGCAACACAAAGTGCAGCATCACTCTCCACCACCCAGCGGAAAGTGAGAAACGTAATGTCTGAAGACTAGGTTCCCCTTGTTGTTAAAAAATAGAAGCAGTGAAAATTTACAAAAAAAAATATATATATTCATATTTTAAGATATTTTGATGAAATGTGGATATTTTTTGTTAAATATTTTTATATTATGTATAAAATTTAAAATATAGTTCAAAAAATATTTTTTTAGGGCCCATCCGCATAGCGATATTTTACCACGAGGTTTTTTTTCGTAATTGCATTCGATTTCGTAACCAAATTTAATGCAATGCGGTGCGATCTATAACCGCAGTGCCATTGGTAGCATGTTCTCGTAAATTATCGAGTTTTTTCGTCATTCTGTAATTGCCGAAAAAAAAATTTTGTAATTTTTTTTCGACTCTTGATATTTTATGTAGAAAAATCGTTTCATGGGTCTCAATGCCGTAAATGGGTGAATACAATGTTCATGACATCTTATGAAACGTCTGTTACGTCGCCTTAGTATAAAATTAATTAAAGCTTTAGTTCGGTTGTTCATTTTAGACGTGCGCCCTAGCTAGCTGAGAACTACAACTGACAAATTCATATGAAATTTTATTCGCAGTGCGTACCAGATGTAAATCCGATTACGGAATATAATATGCGAGAATAAAAGCCTCGCGAGAAAATATCACTGTTCGGACAAACCCATGTTACTGTTATAGTTGTTATACTGTTATATAATTACTTAAAAAATGTGATATTAATATCAGATGTATGCAGATAAAACGATTTTCATCATCTACGTATCAACCAAGTCACTTATCATAAGAATCTCCTGATAAAGTATTATGTTGATGAATATGGAAAACCAAGACTGCAGACTATCAAACAATGACAAAAAGAGGCCGTGGTGGCTCAGGGACACGAGCATGCGACTGTAAACGCAACGGTTGTTTGTTCTATTCCCGCTCTAAGGAGTGAGATATTTAATATTTTCATATCGTCGCCTAGTAAGTAACAAGGCAAAGCATGGCGTCGAGTTAAGCCACTATTTGAAAATTCGCCGGAAACGGAACGGAAGTGTCTTATTAAGAACGGAGTATCGTAACATTATGTCCCCAGGTTTTCTCTGCCTACCCTACTTTGTATGCGATAGGGCGTGGATAAAAAATAAAAAAAGAAAGCATTTAATTTTTGAATATAAATAAATAAAAATAAAAATCTTTTATTTCCAAGCAATATAAACAAACAAAATTAAACAAAAACAAACAATACAAAATGATGAACCTTATAACCTTCGTATCAGAGCAGACATAATAACTATACTGCAAGAGCACTGACTAAAAATCATTCGATACGATGAATTTTACTCCAAATTTTTAGCTTCATAAAACCTACTATATACACTCAGTTATAAATACACTCAGTTTCCTAGTTTCTGCTCAATTTGTGACACATTATGAGTAGCGAAACTCAAAACCGCGCTTTGAAATAAAAAATAATAATGGATATTGAAACCTCGCATTCGTGTTTACAATCGCCGCTACCACTGCGACACGACGACCTCTACTTACTTATTTATTAGACAAATGAAAATAAACATGGATACATACCAGGTCTATTCAAAATATCGCCAATTCTCTGCCAAACAACTTCTCTAGTATCATAAAATAAATATTTAGGGTGCTTGGAGTTGTAAATTATAGGGTTTTCTCTGACCAGAGCCAGTAATTTTAGATCTAAAGTCTTGTTGAAAGGCAACGGCATGGCGACCGTGACGGACGGGAGACGACTGCGACGCGGGGCCGATGTTGCTACTTTGGGTTTAAAGATCCCCGGTTATTTTTTCAAACTATTATTATTTTTAGTAAATAATTTTTTTATCGTATTTTATTCAGAACACAATCATGTAGGTTTCAATTTACCATTACATATTAATTTAATATTATATTTTCATTGTATAGATGACTATTGAAATAATTTAACATGTTATATTATAGGCGATACTACCAATTTAAAGCTAAGTTAAAGACTCAACTTGTTGATTTGATTTACTGAGATTTACAATATTTATTTCATAATATAAAAATAGTAAGTACTATATTATCTATCTTCTTTAGAAAGATTAGTAAAAAAATAAAATTATATATTTATCTTTAGTACCATATTTTTATATTGTTCAAAAGTTTCTTTTTCTAATATATAATTACTCTAAATCTTTCTTATTTACAACTTATATGCTCTCTTTAAATATATTTTATATCCATTCATCCTAACAAAAATAAAATTACTTAATAAATTACTCTCCTACAATTCTACATTAACAATAAAGTCATAATAACAAAACTAATACTACGTAAAATATTACCCTTCCACAATAAAATACTACCGATAAAATAGCAAACACGTTAGATATAGCAACACTGTTCCGACACGAGCTCGGCACGGGACGGCAACGTCGCGTAACTCTGGCGAAGCTACGTTATAGAATAGTAATAACAATATTTATTCAACACGTATAGTAGTAGTCTAGTAGTAGACTTTTACTTGTAAGTTTTGTAATGGTTATTAGAAATTTGTGAGATGAAGAATAACTTACTATTTATAGTTTTGGAAAATTGTATATTTTTTATCCTGTTATCAGTATAATAATTATTACAGACATAGGATCCGTATTTTTTGTTAACAATCATTTATTTTTATAAGTTGTAGCTTTAAAGAATAGTGTAGGGAGGTAGAGAGTTTAATTATGCTACTATTTAGTTTCCCACTCGTAGGAGGTTAGGCAGAGGGAATTTGGAAATCTACTGTTAAGTGGCTCTCCGTTCCCTTAAGACACTTCCGCCCCCCACTTTCTATCGAATCGTTGAGGCGTTGCGTGTTTTGTGTAGAAACTCAACGCCGCACTTTGAAAATATTAAATATTTTATTTCCCGCATTTTGGCCGCACATTTCATAATATATTCGAAAATATATTTTTTGTAATATTAAAAGCTGTAATATTATTTTCATATATTACAGTTTTTAATATTACAAAAAATGTGTGACAAAATAATATTACAAATGCAAAGATTCCCCCCAAGTATGATTCGAACCAACGCGTGAATAATTTTAGGACTGTCCCCGACTTATAAACGCAGTTACAGCTTGCTTTCTTTTGTTTTTATGTCTAAAGAGACATAAAAACAAAAGAAACTAAAAAATTATAAGTAAAAAAGGCGATTTATCACGAATATAACGATTTATTTTGTTTGGCTTCACGCTGTATCCCGCACATAACAGGATAGAGAACCCAGTATTAAGACTACGTTGTCCACGCATCGCCCAATTTTCGAGGCATTACGCGGAATTCAATGGACGACCTTTTTCTTGTTACCGAATCTAGTAAATGAAAATAATTTATTCCTCCAAGCGGGAATCGAACACACTACCTTTGCGTTTATAGTAGGACGTTGTGCGGGTGTTCTGATGGCATCAAGCGAACGATGTCTTTGATTCTAGGTTTTGATTTATTTTGTGTGACATGGAAGTTACGACAGGCTTTTTATTCATATTTTATTCCTTTATAAAGATCTTTTTCTTATATTTCATATTTTGGTTTTATCCTGACCACTTTTAATGAAAGAACAGTTTTAACTACTCTATATACGCCTACTACAATGAAAAAAAAGACATTTCGCTCAAATGAAAAAAGAAATAATATTTGAAAAAATTAAATCAATAAAATTAAAAAATAAATAAATCAAATCCCGCACACAGCAGTGTAGGCAGAGGGAACCTAGTGTTAAGACACTCCGTTCCCCACTTTCCGTTGAGCTCTGGAGCCATTACGTGTTGAGTGGCGGAACTCAACGCCGCGCTTTACCTCGTCACCAGAGCGACGAAATGAAAATATAAAAGTCAGTAAATATTTTATCTCCTCGAGTGGGATCGAACTCACAACCAGTCCATTTTACAGTCACATTTTGTGCCCCTGCGCCACGACCATTTTTTAAGGCCTCAAAAAAATGGTCTTAAAATGATCGTTGTTAAATAAAATACCATTTGTTAATAATGATGCACACAGACACTAACTTATCAAAGCGACAACACCGCACACACCTCATTCATGAAATCGAGTCATTAGAGATAATGGTAGTGAAGTTGAGCGTGGTTTAGGTTTATTACAGAAAATAGATAATTGCGTAAAATAGACCGAGAGATTTTTACTCTTTCTCGTTCTGGTATGTCTTTTAGGAATAAAAACGACAGATCGGCAATGTTTAGTTCACAAGCGTCCATTTCGAGCTTTGCTCGTAATTTTTCTAAAGGGGTGAGCTACTCTCGCCCCTCCCAGCCCGGTGACGCTGTCAAGACCAGTCCAGGTCAACAGCAATAAAGTCCATTCGAAAAAAAAGAAAAAAAAAACAATGTTTAGTAGTATTTTTGTAGTAATAGGTGGTTACGTTATTGGTATCTATTCGTAACTGCGTCACAAGATACAGTTAAATAAAAATCATAGAATCAAAATATTAATTCTACGTCTAAACTGTTGAAGAATCTTGACAATTAATTTTTAGGTACAGGCTTGAAATATTTTACATTATAATAGCTGTACCCGTAAAAGAAAGAGTATTTGATAAAAACAGAGTTAGAAGTACCTACTATGATACGTACAAGCTTTATTGCTAAAAATGTGCAAAAAATATCTGACAAGTACAAATATAGAACATTCCATAAAAATATGAATCCCCAACCATCGCTTTCTATCTCTAAGCTACAATGGTGATCACAAAATTATATTTATTTTTAATTACTAAAAGTTTTATCAAAATAAGTCGACTGAAATTAAAAATAGCAATCAATTTACAAACCGAAATAGATATACGGTTTATGTACTTATCGTTATAACATATTTAGCTTATCCGATCGATCGTGCCGACGCGACACGTTCTAGAAACACCGCTACCATGGAAACTCATAGTTTATTATGGAAAAAAACAAAGCAAACGAGCGTACGGATCACCTACACAATACAACTGCCACAGGTAGGACATTCCACAGTTGCTATTATAAGCCTAAAACTTAGAAGTAATATTTTTTTTATTATTGGGTTTTTTTAGGTTCACGTTACTGCAACGCAACTTAGTGTCAAGACTACATGCATCCATAATTACTATACTATAATTATGATAAATATAGATTCTTTAAAGCAATAAATTGTGTTATGTTAGATATAATTAAAAATATATATATTTTTTATTTTTTATTACATATTCATTAAAAGTTACAAAAAAAATAATTTCGCATACTTTGGTTTGGCTCATGTTTTAGATCAAATAAATAACAAAAATATGACTCTTCAAAAGTAACTTTATTAAAAAAAATATTTTGTAATAAAATTATTATAAAACGAGATTAAAATTATAAGAACAACAGTATTATAAATTATAAAGTACCTTGTATTAATACTAACAATCCAATCGCTAGCAAGCTTTCTAATAATCTAATAATTTCTTCATTCAGGAATGAAGAACGGAGTGACTTATCATTATTTTCTATCTATACTTATTATATGCTATAAGACACTATCCCATATAAATCGATTCGGAGTTGGAAACTTTAATATCAAGAGGCGTGACTTCACTACTTTGTCGTGTTTGAACGATTTGTTGAAGATCATATTCTTGTACGACAGCGAATATTTTACTCTTTGCTAGATTCAAATGGTATGGAGAGAAAGTTTTCAATGTAGCACCGATGCTTAATAGAAAAGCGTCGATAGGATCTGCTGAATCAAATTCAGCGGGAGGTGCGTTCAGGTGAGATTCATTAAAAGTGGACGTACTTATAGGATCTACAGTTTCTTCTTCTCT
>JAATLQ010033799.1:0-19409 GCA_013421005.1 Heliconius erato x Heliconius himera | reverse complement strand
GCTGTATCCCGCACACAGCAGGGTAGGCAGAGGGAACCTAGTGTTAAGACACTCCGTTCCCCACTTTCTGCCGAATTCTAGAGGCATTGCGTGTTGAGTGGCAGAACTCAACGCCGCGCTTAACCTCGACACCAGAGCGAAGAAATGGAAATATAAATTTAAGTAAATATTTCATCTCCTCGAGTGGGGATCGAACCCACAACCAGTCGGTTTTGCAGTCACACCTCGTGCCGCTGCGCTACGACCGGCCTCTTATAGTTATATTGTTTGGTATTATTTATTATACGTAATATTGCCCCTCATCTCGCTTTTATTTTTTTAAGGTAAATAGAACTCTTCCAGGTTTAATAAAATATAGTAAAATGATACCGCTGTTGAGGCCAGTCGTGGCGCAGTGGCATAAAGTGTGACTAAACGCGAATGGTTGTGGGTTCGATTCCCACTCGAGGAAATTAAATATTTATTTAAATTTATATTTCTGTTTCTTCGCTCTGATGTCGGGGCAAAGTGCGACATTGAATTTCGCCACTAAACACGCAATGTCTCCAGTGTTCTAATCGAAAGGTCCCGTCTGCCTACCCTGCTGTAGGAGGGATGCAGAGTGAAGCTGTTAAAATTATATTTTATCATTTTAATTATATATAGGATATCATTTTAATTATATATATAAGAGTTACTATTCTATTATTGTGTTAAACAACACAATTATAACCTTTATATTGAAAAAAGCAACTGTTCAGTTTCTAGCCGATTCTTATCAGCAGAACTGCCTTTCGAGCCGGTGATAGTTTATACAAATTCCACTCATTAAATATCCGCGTGTTTCATTTTTACGATAAGAAAAATATATGTAAAATTTTGTACAAGAATTCTAACATTACAGAAAATAAAAGAATCAAAACTATCATAATTTTAATTCTCAATCCATGTAATTTCCAGGTCTTATCATCTACATAACGTACGGCGCATGGCACAGCTCAGAACGACGCAAGACCTTGGACTCTGTACAATTGGCTGAACTACACAATGACAGTCAAACTGCTTTACTCCAACATGGACTGACTCAACACGCGCTGGGATGACCGAGTACCTTACTTGGGGCTCATGGGGTCCTGGGGGGCCCAGACAAGGAGTTGGAAGGAGTTAAAGAGGTCGATGAAGAAAGAGAAAGTGACGTCATAAGTCCTAGTAGTACGGTTATATCTTTTGTTTCTAGCATATAATTAAATAAATTTAATTTTAATTCTAGTAGGCGTGTCCTGTTTAAAGAGGTTTCAGGGGTAAAGTGTAGAAATGAAAAAGGGAAGTGACGTCATGAATCCTATAAATACGGTTATACCTTTCATTTCTAGTATATAATACCAATGAATTGAATCTATTAGATTTGGAGCGTAAAAGTAAATTTAAGCTTTTGTAACGTAATGTAGTTTTGAAGTAAATAACATATGTTAGTTGTGTAAGTAAGTATTATACTGTAGAGAATATTTTAATTTTAAACTATTTTAAATTAGCCTAAGATTTTGATGATAACATAGTTGATTTAAATTTAATTTTAATAATTGGAATATTCTTTAATCGATAGTGACTTAATCAAGAGTTAGTGATCATATATGCAAAAGTAAATTTGCGAATTAATTCCTTTAGTTAACATTTTTTTTTTATATATTTACTATATGTTAGGATTTCAATCACTGATATTATATGAATTTTAAGTGTCAGTTGTGTATAAATTAACTGATATACTACATTTTCATTTTATTATGTAACCTATTAGGCATTCTTTTTTGGAATCCTTATTCGTAACTCTTACTTGAACTCAAATATATTTTAGTTAGTAACAATATTCTTAATAAATATATTTAAAATTATTTAATTTCACTGCCAATGTTTAATCAATTTTTATATTAAAAAAAATATATATTAATCTTTATATTTAAATATTTTATATTATTTCATTTTTTATATTTAAATTTATATATCGTTTTTATAAATTTTGTTTATGTTTATTCTGTATAACAATGTCATTGAGATGATAAATTTTATTACTCAGACGAAAATGTTTCTTCATATTAAAAAAAAATGTCTTAATATTTATCATTTTTACCATTTAAGTGTAGATCAATAACAAAACTATAATATAGAAAGTGATAGAATCTCCAATCGTTCCTTTAGTATTTCCAAAGTATTATTTACCAGATGCTTAACCAAAGTGTGAAATCATAAGTACTTATACATATATAAAAATAACGGGGTAAAACTGTGTTTTGTACATTTTAAATAAAAGTGGTCTAACCTATATTTTTTTTTATTTTACTAAAAAAATGTTTATAATAAGCTTATTCTTTGATTTTATGCTGATTTTAACCACTTTTAAATTTTTGAGTTAGGCCATTTTTTTTCTTTGTTCTGTTGACTAAGAATCTGCCTAAAATGTTAGCAACACGCGGTAGTTGTGCGTGCTACGTAGGTACTGCTTGGGGGTGATTAACAGTGTTAAAATTTATATTAAAATTATTTTAATTTCTAGTTAATTATTTTTAGTAGGACATAATTGATTGTGGAAAAGATTGTTCTTTATCATACATAACGGGATAGGCATCCCGTTATGCGGTGATGCGCAAAAAATACAAGATTTAAGCTGATTTCGCGACAATGTATGACCGTAGAGTACTTCTGATTCTATTATATTAGATATTTTTATTTTCATAAATTAGGCTCCGTAAAACTTTCGAATACATCGCATGCACTCTACATTTTTCTTGAACGATAGATTTTTTTTATCTAATGTAAATAATTTCACAGTTATTTGTTTTTTTTTATTACGTAACAAATAATATATAAAAAAATACAAATAAATGACGTAAAAAGTATTTTAACATTCGCATCATAATTATGTACTTAAAAATCCAAAACCATTATTTTAGTGAATTCTGACGTCGTTATTACTAAACGAGCATAATTTCCTTACAATATCAATTTAAAAAGCAAAATGAATTAACCTAGTGTTGGTTTTAAAGTTTAATTCACAATAGGAAATGTTTAGATACAAATAACCGCTTAGGCGTAAAAACGATTCATTCATACTTTAATTCGCAAAAATTGAAAAATTTATAATTATATGCATTAATTTTCCTATTTCTGAAAACAATTAAATCTAAATTTATATTGTTTTAATTTATTAATATGAAATAACTTAATTATAACAAAAATGACGATAATAACACTATGTACTTAGGTTATAGTATTAATTACTTAGAAGTATTTTTAACTTAGTATTAGTCTAAATTCTACTTTTAATATAGAATTTATTAATAATAAGTTTTTAGTTATCATTTTAGTAGTTATAAGAGATTTATGAATGTAAGTAATATTTAATATTGTCATTTGTGTTTGTTTTTAAAACAAAATATTTTACACTGTTTGAACACGATTGGAAAGTCTCTGTTTGTATGTGCGATGGTTATAGGTTAGATCAGTGATTCTCAACCCACTTTTGTGTGCCGCCAAATTTCAAAAGTGTACCGCCAAATTTTGCAAATATATCATAATGTTAATATTATTAAATTATATCATTTTAAAAAAAATAACATGAATATATATTTAAATCCACAAAAAAAATAATTATTTTATTATTTGCTTTGCAACGCGTTTTTTCTTAGAACCTGCGTGTGTTGTAGTAAGTAAATAATTTTTATCTTTTTCTTTGTGTGCCGCCAAATTTTGAAATCGTTAAATATGTGCCGTTGTTGCGGCATATGTGCCGCAACAAAAAGGTTGAGAATCACTGGGTTAGATACTAGTGATGGTCGGAGTAATGGCTTTTTTTCGCATATTTAAATTTACAAAATCTGTGGGTTTTTTATTAATATGAATATAAAAAACAACTATTTGAAAATAATATTCATACAGTAGAATTTATAAAACAAACAGCTCTCAAGCAAACGAGTCTGCCTCCAAGCCATAGATAATTGGCGCCAAAATAAAAAGTAATTGAATATTAATATTAACGAATGTCAGTAGCAAATATTCGCATTCGTAGATATTAAAAAAAATGCATTCGTCACATCACTATTAGATACCGATGTTGGAAAATTATTAAATCTTTTTTACTTACAATCTTGTTAAACGGAATAATTATAATCTGGAATTAAATAGAAAACGTTTAGGTTCAAAAAACAAAAGAAAACATTGATTACTCCCTTATAATCTAGAATAACACATAAAAATAGACATCTTATTTACCTTTTTTAATCTCAATAGTTAAGTAGGCTTAAGTATTTTACATGTATTAGTTCACTCGCATATTGGCTGTGAAACCAATGATTTGTGCTTATTATTTTGTGTGTTGCTTTTATTTGCTCTAAATTAATATTGAAATATATAATTTAAAGTATTACTTTTTTTTATTTTTCACTTCGTATTTAAATAACAATAGTTAGATCTTTTTCTACAAAATACTTAGGGTATTTCATCAATATAATTATTAATTTACTACATTACTTTCGTTTTCGAACGCGCTTGTAGTAAAGCATATTTTTTTATGTAGGTTTTTTTTAATAAAGTCGTTATGTATCGGTGTCCATACATGCAAGATATATAAGAAAAAAATATTATTGGTGATATTCAATAAGCTAATATTTCTTGCGTATATAATGCAGATTAGTAAATTAAGAAAGTTCAAGTCGGCAAAACCACGAGCGGGTCGCTACTATTTATATATAATAGAGCCTGAAAAGAAATGACAATAAATAAGCTTAATTAAATAAAATTGATTTTTTGATTGATTGATATGGCTTTTGTTCTTTATTTTTACTTTACGTTGTAATCCCGCACATAAAAAAGAGTAGGCAGAGGGAATCTAGGGAAACCTAGTGTTAAAACACTCCGCTTCCATTAACACACTTTCTCAATCCCCGCATTGCAGGGGCATTGCGTGTCGACTGACGGTACTCAATACCGCGCTTTGCCTCGTTACAAGAGCAAGGATAACGAAGATATTAAATATTTTATTCCCCCGAGTGGGAATTGAACCCACAAAATTAAGACATGTCTTCCTATTAAGACACTTCCATTCCACATTTTCAGCCGTCTCCTAATGGCATTGCGTTTTCAGTAGCGAAACTTAACGCTGCGCTTTGACTCATGGAATAAATATATGTTATAAAATTAATTATGGAAGTGAGGCCGGTCGTGGCGCAGTGGCACGAGGTGTGACTGTAAAACCGACTGGTTGTGAGTTCTGATGAAATATTTACTTAAATGTATATTTCCATTTCTTCGCTCTGGTGTCGAGGTTAAGCGCGGCGTTGAGTTCTGCAACTCAACACGCAATGCCTCCAGAATCCGGCAGAAAGTGGGGAACGGAGTGTCTTAACACTAGGTTCCCTCTACCTACCCTGCTGTGTGCGGGATACATCGTGAAGGTAATTTAATTTAATTTATTTTTTTAATTATGGAAGTATTACTTGTATAGTGTAATAGTGTATATAAAACTATGAAACGACGTCTTCAGGACTTATGTTACATTTTCAGACTTATTAGTAATAATAATAAGTTATTAAATATTATCATTAACGTTTGACGTTTGTCCGCTATTCTTATTTTCGACCGACTTGATTAAGATATCGCAAATTTTAAAGCACTATTGTAATAGTACTGTCTTGCGATATTCAGTGACAGGTGAGTCACCACAGTCTCAGGACTGTGGTGGTGATCTCCAGAATTCTTGAGATTCTCCAAATAAATGACTAAATCAGACATATATTTTATTTAATTTATCTCAAAGTTACGTACCTTCTTCTTAAGTAACTAGTACTGCAATTTCAATTTGTTTAAGTATTGTTCCTTTACACAGAATATTACAATTTAAGGGGGAATTAATATTTAATGATGAAAATTTATAGAATTTAAGTAACAAATCAATAAAAAACTAAGCTTGCAACTTTTATCAGTTAAACTTCCTGTTGACCTACAATTCTTAAATTGGTACGGAACCCGATAAAAGAGCCAGTCAAATATGAGGTGATCGAGTCAAACTCATATTTGACTGGCTCTTTTATCATAGAGTCAGGCCTTCAGACAATACAATATAAGAACAGTATAGCAAGTTGCTAGATTATATATGTGTATGGAAAACCTTATCTTAAATAAATTATATTGAAATAAAAAACTAATTAAAGTTTGGGAAACTATGTTTTCTTTGTTACTTTTTTGGATTCATGCTTAAATGTAAACTACAGCAATCATTTGCTCCAATACTACTAAAATCTAATATATTTATCTAAAACTTTATATATATATGGATATAAATATACATTCATTGTTCTACCCCATATGAAATCTGCATGATTCATCTGTTGATAAGGTATTATGATATCGTAAACAACGTTGGGCAGCTGTTCTCTTAGCAAAGCTACGTCTTCTATAGATGATAAATAATCGTTTCTACCAGTATATAAAGCGACGGGCATCGTTACTTTCTTCAAGTCATACCGAGGTGGACTCGACGAGTTATACACCAGCAAATTTTTCTCCCTCCCATAGTCGTATCTGGCAAATGTTTTATTTCTTGCATTCTGTAAAAATTGTAGCAAAAGTTTTGTAGAAGTTCCCATTAAAAAATGTTCGATGACCACAGGAAAGAATCTCGGTCCTACTTCTTGATGGTCGAATCCACATGGAGGAAAAACAAGGCCATACGCGCAAAGTGCGTATCCAATTAATGGTATTTCACAAATCGTTTTGAGGATACGGTTGGCAATGTTATTATCGCCAAATACTTCATATATTCCAAGATTTTCACTTACAATTTCAAAGGTATGTGTCTTAGATACCAAGCGGGATGCTGTAATACTGTGATGTAAATAGCATATAGGTGCAAGAGCAAGTAGCACGTTGATCTTGGAGTTGTATTCGCTTCTGGTGGAGCCGAGCACGTAATATATCGCATTCCCTAGTGAGTGACCGATGGCTGTTACATTTGAAGCTTTGTTTTCGTTTAACACTTTGTCAAGTATAGCTGGCAGGTCGTAATATCCTACTTCATGGTACCCGTAGTCCCAATATTTGGCGTCTTTGTCGGGGTCCAAATGAACATGCCTTCGTGAATATCTGTTGCCTCTCAGGTTTCCAAGCCAGACGTCGTGGCCTTTGTTGGCCAAAGTGATGCCGAGAGAATTTTCTCCTCTTATCAAAAACGTGTCTGAGGAGTCCAAAATGCCATGTGTCAACAAAATAGGATGTGGCCTTTTGCCAGGAAGTCGGTACAAAGTCAATATGTAGTTGTCTTCAGTGACTATCTTGTATTCCATAGGCGGATGGCCATATTTAGTTGCCAGACCAACGAAATTCAACGTCGCGTCCTCAGGAAGTATTTCCGAAAGAAATGATAAAGAATATACATAACAAGACTGTAATACTAAAGTGCTAATCGTAACGACTAATCCACCTAACATATTGTGAGATATTAGTTATAAAATATGTGCACAAATATATACAAATAAGCATTTTTCGTGCTATCATTATTGTTGAGCTAATTAAAAAAACGAAAGTCTGTCATTTTGATATTATTCAATGTTAGATAAATATATCGGTTATATAGGTATTTTATTTTAAATTCAATTAAGAAATTATAATAATATAGTTATTAATAATTTTTTAAATCTTTATTGCCGCAAACGTAAGGCTCTTAATGGGCACACTTTCGTTCCCGTTTCGTTTGGAAAGTGTTCCGCCTAATTCTGGAGGCGTTGCGTTTTGTGCACGCAAGTTCTGTTTATTTAATCTTCGCTTACTTAGATAAGGCTAGTTCATAGCTTAATCCTATTGTGTCTAATATATTTACAAAGGCGACTTTTGAGTCTGGTTATCATGTTATTGTTACAATCAAAATCAACAGAGTTAAAAGAACTATTGAAATCCATGGCACATCAAGTGTCCTCCTTGATGTTCAGCAATTCAACAACTGAGCTGTGGAAGGACTGAAACCAGATTAATAAGGACAATAAGTGTGGGATCCGTGAACATACTCCAAGTGTTCATATTTTGCAATCTTTCAACACCTAGACTTTTGAATGCCCCTTTTCATCCTTTTCATGTTTTATGTAATTGTTTTACTTTTCAAGTTTTATGTATTGAAATTGTAGGGCCGTCGTAGCGGATTGGAACATCGTACAATAGGAAGCGCAACGGTTGTAGGTTCGATCCCAATTACAAGTCATGCTTTGAATGCTGGTGTAGGACTTTTATCAGACATGGTAAAAATCATTAAATGAATCTGTGCAAGAACGTTTTAAGAAAGCTACTTCAAATTTAAAAAGAAAAGCTGATGATAAAATAGATCGAGTGATGACAGGATCAGGTAACGAAAACAGCAGACGTAGCCTACAAAGTCTCATTCAGTCGGAGAATCTAAAAGGAAGAACATTGAAAAGAGCTAAAAGAAATTTTAAATTAAATTACAACGACATATTTTCAACAAATTAATAATAATGTCGTTTATACATAATCATTCTTGTGAATGTGCCAAATCCGAACTGGACTTATTCGCTTTGCCATAAACTCAAACAAGCATAGAAAATGGTCAATGGATTCGCTACAAACTAATTTCATCCCTCAGCGACGATGGACCATTAGAATTTCAAATTCCTGGATCTGGTCATGATTACATTGATTTGTCACATACATTAATTCATGTCAAAGCAAAAATAATAAATCAAGATTTAACACCTCTTGATACACCTCTCCTCTTTGCGAAAGAAAGTGTGTCCTATAAGACCTTTTTCCCTAACTAGAGTCATGAGTTTTCTACACGACTCTGACGCCTTACAATTTACTCTCAGCTGGTTTTTTGTTACAATTTTAATATTGTAATCCATTGGGTCCAAGACTGATTCCAATGTTTCTGTTAGTTTCGTGACGTCATTTATCCCATATAGGATAAGCGGAGGAGGTTTATTAAGTGCTTTGGGTTGTACAATGTCTCTCATCATATCTATTACTTGTGGCTGTCGCTGTACTATGAGGAGATACGGTTTCAGATATCTTCCTTTTCTTTGCGATCCTGTTGCGGGTAACTGTTTTTCATTGGAGGCTTGGCTGCATGTTGGGATTCGTTGCTGACAGCTTTCGCCGTATTCTTTTCGGTGAGTACTTGAGGGTTGATGTTCATGGGTATGCTTCCCAGTGAACCACTTCTTGGTCTTAAGAAGAGACCAGGATGAAAGGCCTGTTGCACAAGCTTCTTGTTACCAGTAATATTACCCGTAACGGGAGCCTGGTCGCCCACTCTCGACGGGTCTTCGGTGGCATATTTCACACTCTCCAGCCCGGATACCGGAGAGCGCCGGGGGTTAGCCGGTTCGCATGACAAAATACACTCATTATTATCCGACATTTCCATTTTACGTTTTAGGAGAGTACTCTCCGTGCATTCCTAAGGCACGGAGGTCACTATTTTTAAGGTTTTTTAGTCTCTCAGGGCCCGTGATGGCCAGTGGTACGGGTTAATTGACCGCCGCCCATTGTTCGGCGTTGACGTCTTTTGCGGCTGCCTGACCCTAGGTTCTTGATGTGGGTCGTGTAGAATATGACGTCGTTCGCAGCCAACCCTCCTCTTTTCTCAATGGCAGAGTTAAAAAAGCAGTTTTAAAAGAATAAAAAAAATACATATTTATTATCTTTAATGACATACATATTTGATAATAACATGATTCCAGAGGGTGCCCTGACTAATATCTGTCCGATATTTGTTCTAGGACATATGGGTACGCGACCCCGGATCCTCGAGCCACCACTTGTTATAACATCCGTCCAGTCCGTAAAAGTGGTGTCCCCTTCTTTTAATCTCTTCCTTTTTCCTACCCTCTCCTTCCACTCATCCTTCTTCCCTTTTCTATCTGTCCTATTCCTCTCCCCGCGGTTTCTCCCCACAAAGGGGTTTTGGAGGTCAGATGGCAGTCGCTCCATTTAAAAACCGCCATCCGCCGCTTCAATGAAAAGTTCGCACATGAAAATGGATAAGGCTAGGGCGTCGTCGCTAAACGACGCACAGGCACATCGCCCTACACCTGCGATAAGTGGGCAAGGGCTACCGTGTCAAGTACGGGCACGGCTAAAGACGCGAGTACCCAGACGGAAACTCCGCTTTGCAACATGGAATATTGGCTCTCTAACCGGACGATGCAGGGAACTCGCAGATGTACTCATGAGACGTCGGGTCCAGTGTGCACTCCTCCAGGAAACTCGCTGGAAGGGCAATAAGTCCCGTAACATCGGACAGGGTTACCGGCTTATATACACTGGGTCACCTTCAGGGAGAAACAGTGTGGCGGTAGTGCTTTCTAAAGAGCTTCAGAATGGGCTCCTTGAAGTTGACCGTCGCTGTGACAGCTTGATGCGAGTAAGGGTACTGATTGAGGGCGTTACCACCAACTTAATCAGTGCCTATGCTCCTCAGACGGGATGTAGCGCGTCCGAAAAGGAGACATTCTGGGAGCAGTATGAAGAAGTGCTACTTGCTATACCGTCTACCGAAGTGGTCTTAGTTGGGAGGGACTTGAACGGTCACGTCGGTAAGGCTGCTGAGCCGTATGAACGTGTTCACGGGGGATTTGGGCACGGTCTTCGCAATACAGAGGGAGAAAATATTCTGAGAACCTGTATTGCGTCGGATCTGGCCGTCGTGAATACGTTCTTAAAAAAAGAAAACAAAAGAATCCTCAGCACCTTATCACGTATAAGAGCGGGTCCCACTCAACTCAAATAGACTACTTATTGACCAGACGGTGTCATATGGGCAGGGTAACTAACTGTAAGGTCATTCCAGGCGAAAGCCTAACGGCCCAACATCGTCTTCTTGTCATGGACTTTAACGTCACTCCGAAGAAGAAAGTAGCCGAGAAACGTAGGCCTCGGATCAAGTGGTGGTTGCTGAATGGACCGATGCAGATCGACTTCCTGGCAGAGGTGAAAAGTTATAATCTTTCGACTAACACCGAAGACTGCTCAGGACGCTTGGGATCGAGCTCAGTCGGCAATCATTGCGGTGGGCAAGCGAGTTCTTGGCCTTTCTAGGAGAGGACGTGTCATCGACAGGGAGACATGGAGGTGGAATGACAAGGTGCAGGAGGTGACTCGTGAAAAGAAGGATGCCTTTAGTTCTATAATAAATCTAAACAACGTTCAACTTCACCGCCAATACCTACGACTCCATTTCGTGAATGAGGCGTATGCGACGTTGTCGCTTTGATGAGTTTGTGTGCGTCGTTATAAACGACTTTTATTATAGAAAGATAATTTTGGTAATTATTTTATTTGAAAAAAACTCTTTTCATTTTTGGCAAAATCTCTCTTGTTTTAATTGTAGTAGGTACTAAAGGGAAAAGAGGCTGGCTACAGCAAAAAGCGCGACGACGCATGAGGCTATAGAAAAAAAGAAGAAAGCATGGCAGGATTATAAAGCCTAAAGGTAAGTATAAAAGTATGAGAGGGACAAAAACGAAAGGCATAAGCTGCAAAAGCATCAAACGAAACATGAAAAGGCAGAGAATGAAAGTTGTCTTGATGTTGCTGATGGCGATAACAGTATAAAAGAAGTTGAGAGTGTAATACAAAGTCTGAAATAAGGTTGGTAGGGCACCGGGAGCAGATGCGCAGAGCTGCGCATGCCCTAGGGCTATCAGTTTGATTGGCTGGGGTAGTAAAGTTTATGCTAAAATATAGGCGAGAAGAATGCAAGAGAGATCTGTTGTGGCAAGGAGACTTGGCCTGGAAGAGAGTGTATGGATCAGATCTTTGCCCTCCGCATGGAAAATTTATGGCAGTTAACCAAAAAGTTTCCTGTGCTTTTGTGGACTCGGAGAAGGCGTTTCATAGAGTTGTAAGAGTTATTGTAGATACTACCCCGCTACAATATGAGCGGACCCTTGCACCTTGCTGCAGGTTGCAAAGTCTCTTTACAGAGATCACTCAGCCTGCGTACGAGTAGGAGTTGGCATGTCGCCTTGGTTCCCAAGGGAGATTAGGCTGGCTAGAAGGGGCTAGTTCTCCTACTGGGCGCGTCCCCAGGTGCCAAAGACGACAAACCATTCGCCCACAAATGCGAGTAGTAGTAAAAGGCACCTTTACATGAAATAGTTAAATATAAAAATTTAAATGAATTATAAAAGATTATCCCCTTTAATCTCAGAAACAAATAAAAAAAACACAAAGGTAGAAAAGAACACATACTAATTTGGAGTGTTAACGTCGTTGAAATTAAATAGGTGCTCAGACCGGAATAATTTAAAATTTTATATTTTAAATGATGGAATTCCACTAAGGAATGGCTTAGGAACAGAGAACTTATGTAAACAATCTATACATTCGGAACAAAATTGTTGTGGAACTTACAATAACTCATTTCTGTTCCGGAACAGGTTATTAATATTGTGCGTTAGCCCAATATTAATAACCTATCTCCAACGTCAATCTTAGATTGTTTCATATATCTATCGATTCTCTAGATTGGATAGATATATGAAACAATCTAAGATTGACGTTGGAGATAGGTTATTAATATTGGGCGTAAGTCTAGTCGGAACTATACCGGAACAGAGTGTACCGTGTAGTGCCGTAGTCTATACATACCATAAAAGGTACATACTAAACGATAGTGTTCAGCCACTTCGTTCCCTACTTGCCACTAGAACTAGAGGAACTGCGTTTTTAATGGCGGAACTCAACGCTGCACGACGCTCTTACTAGAGCGGTAATGAATAAATTTGCCATCACGGGAATTCAACCCACTATGATCATGATTGCAACGACTGTACCACAGCGCCATGATGACCACTGCTAATATTACTTTTGATAAGGATATGTTGAAGTCAGTATGAAGAATAATTAAGGAATTTCAATATGAATAATATATTATAACTGAGGTTCATACAATTTATTATTTTCTTGTACTTGTTAATTTTTGGTATATAAAAGGATTAGTAAATAGTTATTTAATAAAACCATAAGTTCCAAATGAAACATTTATTTAAATTTTAAATATCAATCACAGTTTTTTGGAAAACGTATAAAATATATATTACAGGCCAGAGTGCTTGGACAGTTTCCAAAAGGTGTAGGTTCAAATTTTTATACGTTTTCTAAAAAAGAATTTCTTTCCTAAGTGTGGAATAACACTTTAAAATTGTTAAAAAACAATCACAGTTTGTTACTTATCTATAATTATACGAATATAATACATCTCACGTACCTTGATCACAGCATTCATTTACACAAAAAATATTCGAATACTAGAAAAAGCCTAGATTTTTAGGATATATTTAGTTATTTTTAAGTGTAGACGGTAATTTAGAATGATCTAAGATCAAAAAATATTTTTTATGTCCCAATAATCTCGATAACTTTATATGGACGGACATTAACATTTACATACATTTAAATATTATGTCTTAACATTATTTGTAAATGAACATAAATAAACTTAAGTAAATGAAACTTAGATAAATGATTTTTAATATAAGAAAATTATCTTTTTTTAACAAATACTTTTCTGTGATTACAATAATTTTTGTATATGAAAATCTAATGACAGCTGTAGCTTTAAAAGATTTTCAATGATTATACAGAAAGTGTTAAATCGTAGAAAAATTGAATAAAAAAAAATGTTTTTTAAAGTTACAAAATAAATGATTGGATGACTTTCATTTCAAATATATTTATATAACGGCAACAATAACGTATTTACACTTCTCGAAATATTACACGAGACGCTATCAAAATTTTTATTAGTGTTTTCTTATACCTTAAAAAATATCTAACAATCTAATTAAATACATTAATATGTATATATTGAATTAGATTTTTTAAAGTACAATTACGTCATTGTTGCACAAAATGAGCAATATTTACAAATTTAGTAGTAGTATATATAACCTTAAAATACATTATAATAGTATATAATAGAGTAATTAAAATAGAAATTATTAATTAATTAAAAATAAAATTATTATAAATAGGCAATTGAAGGCAAGTGAATATAAAAGGTAGAGTTATAATTAAAAGTTATTTTTTTACGTATATCCTGTATTTTGTATGCAATTCGTGAGATTACGTGTTGAGTTGAGATATTTCACCACTCTGGTGGGCGCGGCGTTGAATTCCGCCACTCAACACGAAATGCTTCGAATATTGAACGGAAAGGGAACGGGAAGTGTCTTAACACTCGGTTCCTACGTTCCTTTTGCCTACCCTGCTATGTGGGTTGTATCCCACGAAACGTGAAGCTTAAAAAAAGTAAGTCAAAGTCATTTACGTCAGTCACACCTTTTCTCATTAGGTTTTTTTTGTAAATGTCAGTCGGTCAATCATAAAACAAAAGAATCATATATTTTATAAATAAATGTGAAGTCATCTGGCAGTTAATGTCTTAACAGTATACTACTAAAATACTATTATTATATAATTATTCATAATTTTTAAGTATTTTTATTCATTTTCTTGAATATTCTACTAAAATGACGATGATAATATCTATTTTATAATTTATATTTTATTTATTTATATCCTTAGATAAACAAGTGCAAGAAAATATTCTGAATTTTTTCGTATTAGGTTGCGTTATTGAGTATCGTGTAACATTCTTTTAAAAATAATCTTTTAAATCAAAAAATAAAAAGAATATTTAAAAGAATATAATAGTTAATATGTGATAGTAAAAACTAACACTTTAAAACTCGTCCAAAAAAAAGATTGTTTTTATTTATTTTGTCAAATTAAAATACATACATATATAAATATAACTTAATTTATATATAAGTAGACTATTGGCATTTGAAATAACTTACACTTTGTTATATTTTAAAATTAGTTCAAAATTTTGTCATAATATGTTTCTCATTGATCTTTCCGTTGGTATTGATATCAACGATTTCCTTTTGCCGCAGAGAGCTGTTCCTTATTCCGTATAAGAAATATATTGCATAACCTGAAAAATAAACGTTTTTTATTAATATTAGATTAATAATAGAGGCCACGTGTCGCGCAGAGACAAGTGTGCGACTGTAAATGCGAAAGGTTTTGGGTTCGATTCCCATTCAAGGAAATTAAACATTTAATATTTTTCATTTCCTCGGTTTAGTGTCGAGGCAAAGCGCAGCGTTGAGTCTCGCCATTCAACACACAATACCTCCAGAATATAGTGGAAAGTGGGGAGCGAAGTGTTAAGACACTTCGCTCTGAGTAAGCCTAGTGTTAGGGCACTAAGCTTCCTCTGCCTACGCTATATGCGGGATACAACGTAAAGCTGAAAAAAAAATTGTTCAGCAGCTTTGGATATATATTTAATGTAATATAAAATTTTATTTTAAATTCGAACTTGTACTCACCGATAGCTAGCCATATAATAAATCGAACCCACGTCTGGTAGTCTAACTGTACCATCAAGTACACATTCATACATACACTAAGTACTGGCACTAGCGGTACTAACGGGACCTGAAAGTGAAAAAAAAAAAAAAAATGTGTCTATCGTGGCGTAGTAGAAGAGTCTTCGAAATTTATTTATGATTACTGTGAAATTTTCGAAACGTTCAGTTTTTTATACACATTTTCAAATACCAGAACATACTACAATTAATATTATAAAAAAAAGAAATAGTAAATGTACTTTAAAACTCAGCTGCTTGACCCCAGCCCGCGGCTGCCGGCACAGCACCAGCAGCAGCACCAGCAGCAGCAGCAGCAGCGCGCCGGCGCACACGGCGCCCACGCCCGCCTCCCAGCGCAGCAGCGCGAACGCTGCCAGCGACGCTACGACTGGGGGACAGTCACATAAAAACTTTATTATATTTTAACATTTATTTAAGTGTTATTAAATTTATATTTCCATTTCTTCGCTTTGGTCTCAAGGCAAAGCGCAGCGTTGAGTTCCGACACTCAACACGCAATGCCTCCAGAATTCGGCTGAACGTGGGGAACGGTGTGTCTTAATGCTAGGTTCCCTTTGCCTACCCTGCTGTGTGCGGGATACAGCGTAAAGTTGATTGATATAAGTGTTTTTCTACAGGTAGGAAAGGAAATTACTTTTCAGAAAACATAAAAAAACGTATACGTAACGAGATTTGAACACCCTCTTGTTTATAAGTCAAGCGCTTTGTTCATTACGTACTAAACTTTCTTTTTTAAGTATGGAATAAACAATTATAAAAGTCGTCGTGGTCGTCCTTAAATGGCGACCGTCTCGGCAATAGGAGCACAGGCCGCCCTCCAACCAGGTAGACTGACGACCTAAGAATCCGCTCCAACATCCAAACGCAGCATTCAAAAGGCCACAGGACCGGAAGGAGTGGCGAGCATTAGGGGTGGTCTATGTCCAGCAGTGGACTTTAGAAGATAGATAGATGGATGGAATTACTTTTAAAAACTTTTAAATATATTTTGGGAACTGTGCCTATTCGGTAGGGTAATCTAAATGCCCTGACGCTGGTAGTTAATAAAATATATGTATATATTGATTAAAGACATTCAACTTAAATATTTTTTTAATAATCTATGCTATCTAAGCGCTGTCTGTTTTCTATGACATGTTACTTCCGTTTCTATTTGAACTATATCATGTTAACAACCCTGTCGCTTGACTTTTATTTATATATTTCATCAATATTATATAATATAATCGGCTTGTCTTGGCTTGGCTTGATTGTCTCAAACTTCCGTCGTATTCCAAGAAATGCAGCATTTCACAAACGACCACGGCAAATACGTAGACTCCCGAGGGATATTTTTCCCTTTTTTGATTCCTGAGCTGCAGCTCCGGTCGCCTAAGGTGGGCCTCCCCTGGGTTACCAAGGGTCTCACCCAGCAAGTTGATGGCCCGAACTGCATATGTAAGAGCTATAGTTCTTACCTCGAAAACTTTTGATTTATTAGGCTATAGCCTTTATTACGTAACGTCAATAATTTCAACGTAACTCACTGAAAATGTAAAAATAAAAAAAAATACTTACACAACAACAAAATTGCGCATTTAGCTATATTAGCGGACAACGCGGTGGGATGTTTAAGTCCTAGTAAGTTCATAGTTTGTTTTGCTATACTGTACGCGGTGTTTGGAACCGCTTTACTTGTAGTTATGTTCAAGCTGTTCTCTTCTTCGTATCTAAAAGAACAAAAATATATTTTAAACTGATTATTAATCAGTACTTGTAGGTATAATTCCTACTAGGGAGACTGGAATATTTAATATTAATACTTATTTAGAAAACATAAAAAAATTGGAACATAGCCAGATTCGAACTGGTGCCTCCTGGAAACCGTTTATTCTCATATATAATAAGTATTTTTCTTTCCTAAGTGTGGAATAACACTTTAAAAATGTTAAAAATATTTAATAAATAGCATTCTCCCTTGCCAGACGATAATTCTTAGTAATTATCTTTGGGTTGCGGAAATTTGTAAAAATCTCCCTACAGAGATCCTAACAACATAAATAAGTTGTAACAAGCGTATAAAAATTTCGAGTCCCGCTGCGTTCAAATTTTTATGCGTTTTCTAAATAAGTATAATTAATGTTTTGATTTCCTCGCTTTGGCAATAAGACAAAGCGCGGTTTTGAATTCCGCCAATCAACGCAGCAATGCCTTAAAAATTGAGCAGTACAGAAAGAACGGAGTGTCCTAACACTAACTTCCCTCTAAAAAAATAGAAATACCTGAGTATTAAAACGCTGGTCGCTACAATTGTGTACGCGAGGAGTGTCCCTATAGACATCATGTCGATTAGCTGATTCAGATTGAAGATAGCTGCCATTACCGCTGAAAATGCATAGAATTCATTTAAATATTAAGAGAAAAACGAATACTTTTTAATAATTAACAAAGTGTACTAGAGATGAGATTATGAGAATACAGTATGTAAATGTAGATAAAGCTTCCTGCTAAGTAGGGAAGGTTAAGGGAACCTAGTGTTAAGACGCTAGGTTTGATGCACTCTGTTGCCTTTAACGTTATTTTCGAGACTGCGTGTCGAGTAGTGAAATTTGGAATTCCGTTGAAAATTAAGTTGAAGTTGTTGAGTTGATAACGTTGAAGACTATATAGCCTTCTCAACGAAATAAATGATAAATGATTATAACGAAATAGATGATAAATGTAAATAATTCATTCCTCGAGTAAAAATCGAACCCACAACCAGTTAGTTTACAATCACTGTATTTATTGAATATACAACAAAAATTCAGACATAGATTTATATAAAATATTGATATATATTTATATTTCAATTTTTTCGCTCTGCTGTCGCGGGATGGTGTTGACTTCCTTAACTCAATGCCCCCAGAATTCAGCGGAAAATAGAGCACGGAGTGTCTTAACACTAGATGCCCTCTACCTACAATACTGTGTGCGGGATACAGAGTGAAACTGATTTATTTTATTGATATATTTATAAAACTTACCAGAAAACAACCCACTAACAATAGTAGCCAACATCGGCGTTTGACTCCGCGCGTGTATCGCCGCGAGCGGTCTGAACAGCACGCCGTCCGTCCCCATCGCGTACAGCACGCGCGGCAGAGGGAACATGGCGCCCAGCAAACTTGTGCACAACGCGAAGATAGCACCGATTGTGACTATCCATTTTATTATTGGCATCCCTGATTGCGTGAAGACATGGGGGAATGGGGCGTCGGCGTCCTAGGTTCAAATTTGTTTTAGGTATTATTATGTGACATAGAAAAAGGAAATAATATATATTTACTAAAGAAGGCTTTCTTGTTGTTTTTTTTTAAGTGCTAAACCAATTATGAAATTTATATAGTATCTATGAAATATAACCTATAATATAGAAAATATATTTAATTCCATTCTTAATAATAAATATACACACAAAAAATATATACCTATACCCTTATAATTTTAGCATGAGACAAAATGTACACAAAGAAATACTGTTTCTAAAACTTTTATGTAACTTTTTAATTTCTGTTTAAAGATCTTTATTCTCATTTCGACAATGTCATTTACATGAGAAATTAAATAATAAGAAACATTATATAATACTAACAGGCTTTTGTGAACAAAGAGTTAACATAAGGTAAACTTAAAATGTAAACATGCAGTAAATATAAAATGTAAACAGGCAGTAAATATAAAATTTAAATATAAAATGTTAATATATAGTTAACATATAAAATGTAAATAAGTAAAAATTGAATGAGAAATATAAACATACGAAACAAGACAAAACAAAATGATCACTCAATGAATTCAAATCCAAGCCCCATCCATGCCCATTGCCGAGCCATAATTCACCTCTTAAGAAGAGAATGATCGCTAAGCACGAACGTGCGAAGCCTGAACTTAAATTCATTAAATGTCTTACTGTTCCTAATCGATTGCGGTAAATCATTGTATAGC
>JAATLQ010033798.1:0-19402 GCA_013421005.1 Heliconius erato x Heliconius himera | reverse complement strand
TGGTGTCAAGGTTAAGCGCGGCGTTGAGTTCTGCCACTCAACACGCAATGCCTCCAGAATTCGGCAGAAAGTGGGGAACGGAGTGTCTTAACACTAGGTTCCCTCTGCCTACTCTGCTGTGTGCGGAATACAGTGTGAAGCTGATTTATTTATTTATTTTATAATAGTTGTCAATCAATTCTGCTTATTAAATAATCATGTATTTTAAGCGGGCGAAGCCGTGGGCGGGCCGCTAGTAAATAATAAAGTGAAAAATACCAAAGAACTTTATCTTCATCCCCAACAAAAACATTTAATAAAAACCTAGACACACACATATATATTTATCAACATAGCTTTAAGCAGTTTCAAAGTTCGTAAATTTAAGTCACTTTCCTTCCATACCCGCGGCACTCCCCCGGGATCCCGCACTTGATGGAAAACCACCAGCGGTAAAGGTTGCGATTGTTACTATTTATTCCCACGGGATAAACTTCTATATGAGATCATCAATTTTTCACATGAACGCTGACGTTGGTATGACTTGGAGTGTGAAACTTAAGTTTTCACACATAACTCTTAAATGCACGTAGCTTAAATCAGTTTAAATCTTGCTGTATATTGGGCGCATCTAAAATGTATGAGCAGCTTCGTCACATTTATTTCAGTTTTACGCTATATCTCGTATAAAATGGGATAGAAAGAGGGAACTTAGTTATAAGACATTCTTACAATTAGGTTCCCCCTTATACTTCCGTACCCAACTTTCCGCTGAACTCTGAGAGCAATCCGTGAGTGGTGGAAGTAAACGCTCCGCTGTGTCTTGTTTCCAGAGCGTGGAAATAAAAATACCAAGTATTTCATTACTGGTATAACGTCTGAAATAAGCCGCCGTTTACAGCCGTACGCTTGTGCTCCTTCCTCCAAAACGGCCTCAACCAGCCGATCTGTCATATTAGAGACATATAACATTTCATAATCATGTTATATTTTTTAATTTATTTTTCTATAGAAAATTCATTAACACGCTTTTGTTGGATCAAATACCATATAACTTTGTAACTAAATCGTAAAATCTACAAACAGAATTTGATCTACTTGTAAATTATGAATTGGGTGGCGATACTCAATGCAACATTTAAATTCAACGCACGACTGGATTCACAATATTAAAATTTGTAATGTGCGTAGATTACAGAGTGTAGAGAAAATGTATTAAGTGATACCAAGTAATATAATTTTTAGGAATGTTCACGAGAACGCCAACGAAAAATAGGAATTTTCATTTTACGTCTTGAAGATCTAAACTAAAGTTTTGGATTAGCAGCATTATATGTATTTATCCAATAATATTAATAATGTAGTTTCTCTATATCTTATAAAATAAGAACGCATTTCGTCTCTGTCTGGCCTTTCTAAGCGATCTTCTTCTAAACCACCCAACGGATTTTGATGTGGTTTTCACCATTAGGTAGAATATTTCTCAGGGAAGGTTTATATATAGTTTATTATATGTATATTTTATTGTAATTAGACATAAAAATGATAAATGTGCATAAAGTCCTACCCGTTGTGACACTTTCACGCATGCGCTGCTTTAATGGTAAGTCCTACATGAAAATAATGTACTAGAATATTATTCCTCTTAATAAGATCTACAAAAAAGTCAGCGACAGCATATTTGTATCTTCTAAAGATAACATACAGTGAGCATATTTCTGTCAAAAAATAGTAATTTGAATACATTTTTTATTGTGAGGGATGTTTGTCGATAATAGTATCAATCCTTATCCTTTTAAATAGTTTATTAATTTTCTACGTTAAACGAAGATAAAATTTGCTCTTTACACTAATTTGAAATTACGAATAGTTTTAGAGAAAAACGCAATTCATTATTGACACATCACGCCAGCTATAAACCGCAGTTTTGGCGCAAGTTTCATTTATTACCTTACTCTCAGCATATAAATAAGTATATTAGTTACGTTGGCCATTTAATGTAGATCATAACTGTCTTTTACTGTTTTTCATTTTAATAAGTACTTTAGAAGTTGTAACAATATCAAAAAATCCTTGCTGCGAAACGGCTCACCACGCGCCATGCGTCCCCCGCGCCCCGCGACGCGTCCGCCGCGCCCGTCTCCCCGCCTGCCTCTGTAGCGAAGTAGATTTAGATGCGATTGTACGTTTTGGATAATTAGAGTTTAATGTATTATTTCAGCGCGATATATTTAGTTTCTTCTTTTTTGATTAGTAGGTAATCTTTTGTTTATCATTTCTTTCGTTTAAGTATCCTGTTCTTTATTTTGTTTACTCTTCTTTTGTTCTTTTATTATTATTTTTTTACCTTTTTAAACATTTCCTTTTTTAATTTAATTATGCCACGAAAAAGTCTTTCATAGGTCGTAGAACAAGAAATGCAAATAAAAATCGTTTAAGTCTTACTAACGAAAGCGTAGAGGAGACGGAAATTAAATTTATATAATTAAATAAATATATTTTCATATTGTAAGGGATGTGTGTCCATAATAATATTAATCCTTATCCTTTTAAATAATTTCTTAATTTTCTACGTTAAACAAAGATAAACTTTGCTCTTTACAATATTTCGAAATTACAAATAGTTTTAGAGAAAAGCTATATCGACTTATGTTTAACCTTTACTTTCAGTATATATATATATAAGTATAATAGTTAGATTAAATATTGTTTACTGTTTTTCATTTCAATAAGTACTTGAGAAGATTACTAGCATAGATTTAAAATTACGGTACTAAAAAATTCTTGCCGTGTAACGGCTCGCCGCTCACCACGCGACCCCCCGCGCCCCGCAACCTTTTGCTTATAAAAATGGATCCGCCGCACCCGCCTGGCTTCTTTCCCCCGGGCATGGGAGGAAGACCTGGTCATCATGTTGCCCAAGGCTGGGAAGAGCCCGCAGCCTGAGGGATACCGATCTATAACCCTCCTTAGCGCGGTCGGCAAGCTGTTCGAGAAGTTATTATAGTCTCACTTCTCCAGTCACACATCCACCCACGAAGCGAACAGTTTGGCAAGCGGGTATACCACTCTGGTTATACTACGCCGCAACAGCGATCAACCGAAAGGAGAGTGCAATAGTAGTCTTTTTCGACGTAACGCGCGTATTCGACCGCGTTGGCACCCGGGCCTACTTCATTAAGTGCTCAGAGCCGGCACCCCCCAGCACGTCGCGCATGTCTTTGCCTCCCTGCCTCAGTGACAGGACATTTTGCGTGAGAGTTGAGAGTTCGAGGTCTAGCAGCGACTCGATCGCTGCCGTTGTTCCCCAGGGCAGCATTTTATCACCTTCTCTCTACGCACTATACACTGATGACATCACAACGCCCTAGCGAGTATCACTCAACGAGAAATCCTGCAGGTGGTCCACCTGTCCTGTGACGTGTGCGCAAGCGCCATACTAAGTGAGGAACACCACGCATAATCGCAACATAAAAATAGAAAGCCTGGAGGTACACATTTGTCGTCTCACGTCCAACGCATTCCGCTGCGCCAATGTATCACCTGCACCTAAGGAGCAGCACTCCGTGCCATACTCGGCCGCCCGAAGTCAGATGTAAGACTACTTCCGAGGGACTTTCTATTCTCCTCCAAATCCGACTCATGAGCCTTGCATTGAACCTTGGCCGTTTAAGAAGGGCGTCCCTCAGGAAACCGAGGGTCTCTCCTGACTGAGTTGACCGCCTAGATGGCATTTGATAATCCTTCCAATTTCATACTGAGTCAACGCCCAGATGTCGTTCGGAGCTACTACGGAGATGGACGAGAGAATGCTTCAATTCTGCGCCTGGCTCTATAGCAAAGTTAATTTAGAAGTGATTGCACGTATTTGTTTGGAGATATCCAATAATTTTGATGTATTTCAACGCCACATAGTTGGTTACATCTTTCGTTTAAGTATTTTTGGGTAAGAGAATAGTAGGTAGTCTGTTGTTTATAATTCCTTTCGTTAAAGTTTTCTGTTGTTTGTGCCATTTGTTTAAATGTGTTTTTTTAAACAATTGGAACATCCTTATTGGAACTACGAAAATGCGGGTTGCATTAAGGTTTAAATAATTTTCACATTAGTAATCTTAAGTGTTTTTCAAACATAGGTACATTACATGAATAATTCAGTAGTTAAAGCGGGCGAAGCCGCGAGCGGGTCGCTAGTTATTGTAATAAATGTATTTGATAGAGCTGCCACGATAATATAGACTATGAAATCCACTCCTTAGGTAACTTGTAAGCGTTCGTCTGTATTTGAAATTGCATGGCGTCGAACAGGTTTCTCGGATCCTTTATAATAGCAGGTATTCTTTGTGAACTATCATTCGTTTCATAGGTTAAAGTTTATTCATATTAAAACTTGGTAGTACGTTTATTGTGAAGCATTTTCAGTTTTTAGATCAAGTGGATTATAAATGTTAATTGTGTAAATATAGTAGTGAAAATAAATGTAATATAAAAAATTGGAATACCCTCGATTTTATCACTTTCTGACTGGTTGATAATCATCATTCATAAGATACTTCTTAAAAACTCGAGAAAATAAAATATTTATTGACATGAATATTTCTATAAAGGCTATCAAAAAACCCTAATGATAAAAAAATCGGGGCACATAGTTTGGCCTTATAGTTTGAAAACTATCCGCTACATCCAAAATAAAGTTATACCACTGGATAGATAAACAATCAAAGAATTAATTGCAATAAACGAGAAGAGTGACGCATCGAGCGCAGTGGAGGGAGAAGCGACGCCATTTTGAGGTTATTTTGCTGCAATGAGTATCATTTATGATTCGTGGAAGCTACGAAGTTAGTTTAATTTCCATCACCTGTCGTCAAAATCTATCAATTGTCCATAGGAAATAGTCTAAAGTAGTGACAGTGAATATAATAAGATGATTTGATAAATACTTTATTATATTAACTGTCACTAATTAAATATACGCCTATATGCATCTAAAAGCCAAAGCCAAATACATTCGTATACGGTGGGTAAGGGTTTTTCAACAATCAAATGGTAGTAATAAAACACCATCTGACCGAATGAAACAGTGCCGGGAACGTAGAAAAAATAATGAGGCTGAGCGGATCCACGACGGTGCCAGTATATCTGCAGCTGGGGCGGTTGAAAATATGCAAGTAGATGATGAAATCATTTCTACATCGACAGCGAACTGTATAGGTATATATTGTGTTCGATCGTCGATTGTAAAGAAACACTGAGCAGCAGCTAGTGTACGTTTTATTAATTGCCAACAATCTACTCGGATATAAGTGTATTGTTTATTGTTTTTGCACCAACACCAAATAAAGACTTACGGCTACTAAAAAATAATTTCCCTGAGCCAGTAGGAAACTTTAAACTAAGCGATACGTTTAAAACAAATCGCGTCACATCGTTAGTTGGCCTTCATTTGATATATATACAATACCCGAGAAGATTTCAAGTTTTATCACGGGTTTAGTGAGGTACAGTAAGAGAGATACGAGATGAGTGCCAGATATTGGCCCAGCATCTGTTGCTGACACTAATCGTCAATGTAAAAAAGGTTTGTAATAGTGTTCCTTATCAGCATTGTATTATACTTATTACCGCATAAATCTTGGTCATGCATTCAGAATACATCTCTACCGATACAATCATCAACCGATCTGATTTATTGGCAATCAGCGATTTAGATGGAAAATTTCATGAAAGTAAATATGCCTGGCTTTGCTTTATCATATTGTAATACTGCTAAGAACAGATAAATTGTCATTACATCATCAGAAGCGGTATCATCATTATCAAATTGATGTTTAACAATTAACATTGGAATTGATGTCGCAAAATTAATTGAAAATGAAAGACGCAAAAGCTGGTGATGTCTTCCTAGTAAACGTAAAGGCCAATGCATTTTCAAATTCGTACTCTGATGTGTGTATATACTCTCGGGCATAGCGTTAGCAGAAACTAAACTCTTTATGTTACGACCGTTGCTTAAATATTCCAAGAACAACGCTAAAATCATACTCGATTACGAGCTTGGTCTTACTACACCGGTTATGATAGTTCGGGACTTTAATGTTGATGTCTCACAAAACTGCTCATTGCTCGATTTCATACTCAGCGAGTTCAATGATTATAAAATATTATTATTTGATTTAAAATTATTATTAGCTTAGTTTAAAAATAGAGCCAGTTTCATAAACGTATTCACGCACAAGAAACGGTCGTGTCCATGCCACACAGCCACATCCAAGTTTTTATTTTGATAGATAGTTTTCTACTAACGTTAGTAGAAAGACTAAATCATCGGTGGCGTTGAATTTTGCCACATACGCAATTCCTCCAGAATTCGGTGGAAAGTGGGGATCGGAAGTGTCTTAATGAGTAAAACTATAGAAAAATTTAAATGTTACGTGTCAGCGTTTAACGCCGTACATTCTCTCACCAGAAAATTCTAGTGTTGAATTTACATATACGCACATACATATAAAGAAAAGCTATAATAAAATTGGACGTAAAAATATAACATTTAGAAACACAACACGTATGAATGTAAAAATTAAAAGTAAACAGATAGCTCTCACTTTTCGCCTACAAAACGCTCATGCATACATAATTTATGATACACACGCTACACGTAAAATAAATAAACACTAGTAAAATAAATAAAAACTATCAAGGAGTGATTGCTAATTTCATAAATTTAATTTAAATAATATTGATAATAACTCAAATTAAAAAATCTGTATAAATATATTGCAATCGTGAAGTGTCTGCCTTTAAACGTGATGATTGTAGGTTTGATTGCCATTTCAGGGAATTAGTTACTTTCATTTCCTCGCTTTGGAAGTAATACAAATCTTGACATTGAACTCATACACTCAACACATAATATCTTACAATTTAGATGGAAAATAGTAAACAGAGTGTTTTAAGTCTAGGTTCCCTTATCCTATAATGCAATGGAGAAAAGGTGTGAACTGTGAAGCTTTTTTTCTAAGGTAACGCGCGCTGACACGGTATCGCTATTTTACATTATAATCTGGAAATGGGATGAAAAGTGTTATACTAAGCACAGAATGTTATACTTAATACAGAAAATTGCTAAGATCAATAGTGAATTTATTAACTGTATTGAATTTAATTTGCAAATCTCATTTTGATTTGAGACCCCCGATTTATTCACGGGTTCGGACCTTCAAACTTCATAAGGTACTACCTAAATTCCTATAAAGCTGCAATTTGGTATATAAAATAGTACTAGTAATTTAGCACACAAACACCAAAATCTATGAACTTTTACTTTATACTTCTAAAATAGGGGATGAAAAAGTATTTTAAAAGAGTTTTAAGGTTTTAAAGTTAAAGTTTAAAAAACTACATCGTTAAGTTTGCTATTGTCATATGTCTCTGTATGCTATTTATTGCGCGATTTTCTATTCTATTCTAATAGTTTTAATGATAGCAAAACGGTGCAGCCATACATTTTTACAAGGTGTACATTTTGTCTCTACATGAAATCGGATAGATCCGAAATCCTATCAAAAACATTTTACTTTAAAATATTTTTGATAGGATATTACTCTATTTTACAAATCATAATTATAAAATTAAATACAAAAATATTGTACGAAAGTTGTTATAAAAACAAAAATTTTACAGAACTACTAACTAGTCTCAACAACTTAATTTCAACTTGAAGTGGCCTCATCACAAAACCCAGTGTTACCCCAAAAATGAATGACGTTCTTGACCATGGCCTAATACTCACTGTCCAATTTACAAAATACTGGTATCTCATTAATTTTAATTACATAATTTATAAAAGACCCTACTTCACTAAACTAAGCAACGTATAAAATTGTAAAACACGAATGTACTGAAATGTTTTTAGGGCTGCGAAACTCGAACATTTGGAAGGAAACCTTTATAGGATCACTTTGTTGTTCATCTGTCTGTATGTCGGTCTATCTAACTTAAGACCATTTATCTCAAATGTAAACAAAACTCTTAGGGATCCGGTGGATCTACAATTATAACATTTGGCAAGAAGTGAATTTTACAATACAAATAAAAAAAACTGATAACAAAAAAAATTGAAGAATGAAAGAAAAAAAAATACTACTAACTAATATTTGTCAAATCAGCTTCACGCTGTATCCCGCACACAGCAGGGTAGGCAGAGGGAATATAGTGTTAAGACACTTCGTTCCCCACTTTCGGCCGAATTCTGGAGGCATTGCGTGTTGAGTGGCAGAACTCAACGCCGCGCTTAACCTCGACACCAGAGCGAAGAAATGGAAATATAATTTCAAGTAAATATTTCATCTCCGCGAGTGGGGATCGAATCCACAACCAGTCAGTTTTACAGTCACACCTCGTGCCGCTGCGCCACGACTGTCCTCAATACTAATATTTGTAGTTCATTTTATACAAGACTAGAGGGCGCGCGCGGCTTCGCCCGCTTATTAGGAGTGAATTCTAAAAAAACCACGATCAATAAAATATTTTTAACAGTCTGAATTTAAATTTTTATAAAAATCGGTGGCAATTTAAAGATTTTTCCATATAAACTTTCAACCACTTATTTGAACCCTTAGGGGGTGAATTCTTAAAAACCATGAAACACGTGTTCAATGAAATATTTTTAAGAGTCTGAATTTCAAATTTTATAAAAATCGATGCAGATTACATTTTTTTTGCATACAAATTTTCAACCCCTATTTCATCCCTTTAGGGTTAACATTTTTGAAATTCCCTTCTTAGTGGATGTCCAGAATATGAAAATAAACATCTGCCCAAGTTTCACGTTTCTACCATCAGCGGTTACGGCTCTGCGTGAGTCTTACCTCAGTCAGTCAGCACAAGTCCTTTTATATATATAGATAAAAGCACAACCGCAAACTAAAATTTATCAAATTTTGTAATTTGTCCTTTCCGTTGACCTACAATCCTAAAATTAATTTGAAACTCTCGGCGGTCAAGTCCGACGCACATTTATCAGATTTTTTTAAGTAACTAAAATTACATATATTTCATATAATATTACATTAACACATTTACTTTCATACAAAACCCATAACACATACATATAACCATAACATTTTTTTACTATCATCCAAATCATCAAAACCATCAGAAAAAGAAATCCCCATTTTCCGTGCCACAATCCATCTGGAGTCTATTCAGATGGGAAATCCGAATGCAATGAGTGTTCCCTAATTACCCTTCCCGTTCCAAATGAAATCTCGTCACGGAAAGTACTCACGCCACACGCGATAGTGTATCACGATACCTTATATCGTTTATGTGGTCAATATGGAGTTGTATGAATTGTATTAACTTAAATCAGCTTCACGCTGTATCCCGCACACTGCAGGGTAGGCAGAGGGAACCTAGTGCTAAGACACTCCGTTCTCCACTTTCTGTCGAATTCTGGAGACATTGCGTGTTTAGTGGCAGAACTCAATGCCGCGCTTTGCCTCGACACCATAGCGAAGAAATAGAAATAGAAATATAAATTTAAGTAAATATTTCATCTCTTCGAGTGGGGATCGAACCCACAACCAGTTGATTTTAGAGTCACACATTATGCCGCTGCGCCACGACTGGCCTCTTTTGCTGGGACTTGTATTAACTTACTACTAAATTACTAATAAATTAAATATGTAGTATTAGTATTAGTCGGTTGTCAGTTGGGGTCAGTCGTGGCGCAGGGGCACAAAGTTTTGCATTGTAAACGCGACTGGTTAGGATTCGATCCGACTCGGGGAAATGCTATGTTTAATATTTTCGTTTCTTCGTTCTGGTGTTGAGTTTTGCTGCTCAACACGGCGGAAAATACGGATTGGAGTGTCTTAACACTATGTTCTCTCTGCCTTTCCTGGTATGTGTCGGATACAGTGACGCTAAAAAAAATTCAGTCCGTTGGTTATGTGTTTGAGTTCTTTGGAAAGGTTTTTTATCTTAATTCTTTCAAGCATACGATCTGCATCACTCACATAGCAGGATAGGCTGAGGGAGTCTAGTGTGAGTGTATTAACATAAACAATGAAGTATTTTTAACTATATTATTTTTAATTGTCAGATTAAAATTATAAATTATATAATAAAAAATTAATACCATAAGTAAAATAATGAATAGATTCACGAAATCCCGCGAGGATTGTATGTGATTCATTATAAAAATGCGAAAAACTCATTTGGTAATAACTCATGGGGAAAGCGTTACCATTGTCTTCATTTATTTTAATATATTTTTAAAAGTGTAAAGATTTATTTATCGTAGGTTATGGGTTCCATTCTCAGTACATTTATTAAGATTTCTATAAATAGTATTATAGTGTCACATAAAAAGGCAGTATTTTATAAACATTCATAAAGATTTTCCACTAAGAACTGATCACCGGAGGAAAAAGAATTTTCATTGGGACACTTTCGTTCCCTTCGTTCCCGAGGAAGTTGTTATATTTAATTTCCTTTCACAACTCGTACTTACTGTCGCGCGCCTCGGCGGCGGTATAAATGAAAATAATTAAATATAATCAATCTTGAGGCCAGTTGTGGCACAGGGGCACAAAGTGTGACTGTAAAATCGACTGGCTCGATCCCCACTCGAGGAGATGAAATATTTACTTAAATTTATATTTCCATTTCTTCGTTCTGGTCTCGAGGCTAAGCGCAGCGTTGAGTTCTGCCACTCAACACCAGGAACGGAGTGTCTTAACACTAGGTTTTCTCTTCCTACCCTGTTGTGTGCGGGATACAGCGTCAAGCTGATTTATTTATTTGTTTTTATTTAATCAATCTTAAGAGTGGAAATCGAACTCACTACCACCACGTTTAGTCTGATGCTATTTCTACGATGCCCTCAGAAATACTCGAAAATAAAAAACAAGAAACAAGAAATAAAACAAATTAAGAGTATGTCTTGCAAAACATTAAACACCGTGAACGAAATAAAATACCCCCAGGACTTATTAGCACTTACCAAAATCTTGGAGCACTTCGTCCACTTGAAAACATCGCTCAACTTGTACGCTACGGCGCGATACAATTTTTTTCGTATCGTAAAAACGCGAGTAATCTTCATTATTTTATCCTTATATCAAAGCCTTATTCAATCTTCGTAGTTTTTTATCAGCTTCACGCTGTATCCCTTAGCAGGGTAGAGGGAAACTGGTGTTAAGGCACTCCGTTTTGCACTTTCCACTGAAGTTTTAGAGTCATTGAGTGTTGAGTGTCGGAACTGAACGCCGAACTTTTGTCTCGGTGCCAGAGCAAAGAAATTAAAATATTAATAATTAAAAATTTAATTCCCTCAAATGGGGATCAAGCCCCCAACCTTCGTGTTACAGTCATACTCTGCCGCTGGGCCACGATAGTCTCAAACGCGAGGAATCTTCATTATATTTTCCTTATATCAAAATCTTATTCAGGCTTATAAGTAAATCCGTTTCGACTCAGCTATTTTGACCTTGTTTCGGCTAAATTCACGTTGCGTTGGCTTAACCGTAAACATAATAAATTAATTTCATTTGCCAAAACATTTGGCACTAGTGACACAGTGGGAAGTGTGATCGCATATATTTATATGCGAAGGTTTATAGTTCGAATTTTATTTTTAAGAATGTTGATGTTAGGGAATAGAGGAGTAATTTTTTTTATTTCCTCGCTCTGGTAATGAAGCAAAACACATCGTTGAGTCCCGTCACTCAACACGCAAAGGCTTGAGAATTTGGCGAAAAATAAGGAAAGAAAGTGTCTTAAGAGGAACTCAGGGACTTAACGCTACTTTCGTAGGTTCCCTCTGCCTGCACATAGCGGGGTGCCATGTGCGGGAGTTTGAAAAAAAGGAACATAGTGTCATTACGAGTATTCTCTCTGCCAGTAAACTGATATACGGCAAAAAGAGTGAAGCTTTTTCATACTTGAATGTATCCGCTTTACGCTGTATCCCTCACATAGCAGGGTAGAAAGTACTTAGTTAGTGTTATGACACTCTATTTCTCATTTTTCGAGGCGTTGCGTGCTGAGTGGCAAAGCTCAATGCTGAGTTCTTGGATTAGTGCCAGAGCGGAAAAATTAATATACATAATAATTCATTCCTTCGATTGAGAATAAAACCCACCACAGCGCCGCCGCGTTATAGTCACACTCTTGTACCATTGCGCCACGAAAGCCTCATTATCTTAATATATAAAAATATTATTATTAGTTTTTATTTTATTGAGCTGATTAATTTGTTAAACGTTTTTTCTATAACTACTTTGATGAATTTTATCAAATTAAAAGATGATGAAGAAAGACGCGAAATTTATCAATTAATATGCTTGTAATATACTGGTATTGCTTAGTACGTGTATAGTATTTTTTTTATTAAAGTAGATAATCTAAACTGAAAAAAAAATTCCTGATAAATTCTAAAACTAAAAATACTTGCTAAACTACTGAGGAGTTATTTTTTTACCGTCACCTGTATTTCGCACAGCAGGGTAATTAGAACCTAGTGTCAAGATACTCCGTTCCCTATTTTCTGTTGAATTCTGGGGGCATTGCGTGTTGAGTGGCGGAACTCAACTCCACGCTTTACCTCGATGCCAGACCTAAGAAAATGAAATATTAAATATTTCAATATCGAAGCCCCTCGAGTGGGGATCGAATCCACAACCTGTCGAGCTTACAGTCACACTTTGTGCTTCTGCGCCACGGCTGGCCACAGCTTAGCGATTCATTACGATTTAAACGATCTAAAATTGCTGTTGCATTTCTAAGTTTTGCTTTCGCTTTTAGAGCTGTGAAGAAATAATTAAATATATCTGTCATACAAGTTATAAAAACTGAACGCTCACTACGCCGCTATCTCTATATATATACTGTCAAATTCAAACCGAAACAATACGCATTGAGCACAATAGTAAGAGTGCGTACTTGTTACAAACTATACAATCATGCATTTTATGACAAAAGATTTGGTCAATTTTTTTTCCATAAATAGTAACAGGCAAATTCAAATTCAAAATATTCTTTATTCAAATAAACTCTTATAAGCACTTTTGAATTGTCAAATGAAGATATAAACAAAAAAAAAAGCTACCCCCGGTTCGGAAGGCAGTTCTGCTGAGAAGAGCCGGCAAGAAACTCAACAGTTGCTCTTTTCAAAGTCAATGGTATAATATATAATTTTATTACATTATCTGGCAGCTATCCTGCATCACATTCATTAGACATTAATTCCATACATGTTTTTCCTCTAAATATACTTGAACTGTGAATATTCTTGAATGTCTCTGTAGTCCTACAGTGGATTAAAGACGGTCCAGACTACCACGGGTACACTGTATTTACCACTTTACATAAGTAAATAAGTCAATCTGAGAGATCAAATGGAGTTTAGTCACTCTGTTTTCCTCTATTTTTTCTTTAAATGTAGGGACAATACAGCTAAAACATTCCATCCATTATTTTCAGCCTAAGTATTAGTAAATGTTTGTTTCGTAAATATTGACCAGGTAAATACACACACGTAAATATTTGAAAATGTGTCTATTGACAACATTACACCTTTGAAAATCAATTGATTTAATTGGTTACTATTCTTTAATACGCAAAAATTCATTTAACTCTCTTCCTCCTATACATACAACGGTGTATAATTATATATAATACTTAACAATTATTTTATTAAATGTTCTGTAAAAAGTGGAGAACGCAGTGTCTTAACACTAGGTTGTCTCTGCGTACTGTTATATATTTATAAAGTATGTAGATTTGCTGACCGTTGCGTAACTCCCCTTACTCCCCTATGCCCCTATTAGATTTATATGGTCTTCATTGTCATGTTTAGTTTCAGTCATTATTGAGCTACAGTACCGGTGATTTATATTGTAATTAATCAACTTATAATTTTTGTACTATTTCTTTTAACAGTGAAATAAATAAAGTTTTTTTTTAAAACTGTCTTTTCAAACATCCCATAACGGTACCCTGCCTCGCTAAATACGGGATACAGCGTAAAGCTGTTTGTATATGCTCTATATATGTAAGCTTTCAAGTATTATTTTTTGCCTATAGCCACCCACTGCTGAAAGTTGGCTTCTTTTATACATACGACCCATCCCCACCATCTTCAAATCATTATTGATGAACTCATACTAATTATATATTAATATTTCTTATATTATTAAGTGTTAAGATACTTCTCATTTTGCGCCCAATTTTCGAGATACTGACTGCGTGCTGAGTATCTGCACTATACGTTTTTTACCAGAAATAGGACATGAAAAAATATTTTTTATCTGAATAGAAATCGAACCCACAATCGTCTCGTTTACATTCAGACTCTTATCGACTAAACCATGACGTCCTCATACATTACAACTAGTATAAAATAAAAACCAGCATCTCTTTGAATGACAACATCAAAATAACCACACAACATTTATTTAATAGCATAACAAAATCTCTAAATTTATATTTCCCAAATAGAAATAGCCCACAATTTCTAGCTGCACAACGAAATCCACATTATTTTCCATTCAAAAGATTTCCATACACAAACAGCGAAGATCTGGCTCTGGCTTTAAACTTAAATTAAAAACTTTAATGTTTTTGCTGGACTCGGGCTATTTAAACCAAGTTCCGTATTGGAAACACGTCAAGCGTTCCGCGACGCTGTTTTTCTTGTTGTTTTCTTACTTCGGAACTTTTGGTATACGAAGTTTGGTTAGATTTTGCTGGGGAATCCACGTCCTTAATTTTGGTGGTGATAGGATTTGGATACTTGAGATCTTAGATGGTAGGTAGCTTTGGTGAATTTATAGGATATAATTATTGATTGAGTGAGTTCCGCCACTCAACACGCAATGCTTCCAGATTTCGGCGGAAAGTTGGGAGTGGAGTGTCTTAACACTAGGTTCCTCTGCCTACCCTGCTGTGTGCGAGATACAGTGTGAAGTTGATAAAAAAATAATTATTGATGTAATTGTAACATGATAGGTATGGAACCTAAATAAATAGTAATCTTGGGCAAGATGAACATTTGTATTTTATAAATGAACTACGTATAAATGGAATTTTTAGGGTTCCGTAACTCCACCACACCTTAATTGATTACTTTTGGTTGTCCACCTTAATTATTTACTTTTAGTTGTCGCTATAAAACAACGTGTGACGTTGAGATTTTTTAGTTTTAAATTTGAAGTTAAATGCTAAGTAACTCTTTAGGTTTAATAATAACCAGAAGTAATATGAAAATCATCATAATATCCATAAAATTGTAGGCGGCCACTAATAACAGATATTTATTTGAAAACATTATTTTCTCTCAATATTTCCACAATCTACGTATTAAGTTTTAATTGAGACATAAATAGATTATGATTCTTCGTTTCTTGGTAATAGTGAAAAGTATGGTAGACAGTGAGATTAAGACAACCCGTTCCACATTTTCCAATTTATTTTCGAAACATTACCTATTGAGTGGCGAAACTCAACGCCATGTATTATTTGTTACCAGCGAGAAACACTAAAAATAGTTTATTCCCATATACTTAATTAGTAAACATATAAAAATTTAAACGTAGCTGGACTCGAACCCGCGCCTCCTGGAAACCGCTAACAACATAAATAAGTTGCAACAAGCGTATAATAATTTCAACGTAGCGCGATGAGAACGTTTGGCTTAGTGGTCAAAGCGCCTGGTCGGTTTCCAGGGGGCGCGTGTTCGAGTCCTGCTACGTTCAATTTTTTATACGTTTTCTAAATAAGTATTTTTCTTTCCTAAGTGTGGAATAACACTTGAAAAATGTAAAAAATAATATTCCTATAAACAGGAAATGAACTGTGTTCACTGGGTTCACCGTCGCAATAACAGTCAGACACTCTGAAACACCACGTCGGTGTCAAAAACCTAACTTAAACGACACTTTTAAATAAAAATAAAAATTAACCAGCTTCACGCCAAGTGTTAAGACACTTCAATTCTGGAAGCTTCCGGAACTCCGCACGCACTTCAACACCAGAGCGAAGAAATGGAAAGCCCTAGAGTGGGAATTGAAGCCACAATCAATCGCGTTTACCGTCACACTTTGTGCCTGCGCCACGACTGGCCTCAACACGCTTTTAAAACAATACATCCCAAAAAAACAGCAAAAATGCACACCGCTTTTCCAGCACCACCCCTCAATTTAAACCCACGATCCACGTTTATATTTCAACGTAACATGCATTTAATTGAAACACGCGTACACCACGGGGCCTGCATTCTTAATGGCATAAACGGTCAAACTCGCCGTTTCGTGAATAATAAACAGTTTTTAATGTGAAAATTTGAAGAATATTGTTTATTATTATTCCGTGGGAGAACTTTTTGTAAGTTTCGGTTTGAGATACGATTAAATTCAGTTTAAGAGGTGGATTTTTGCTTCGTAACGATTTAGCGGTTTTTTATTATAGTATGTAGTTTAAGTTTGTTTATGTATGGAATTGTGGCGTGGTGGCACAGTGTCTGGCAGTAAAAACGGTGGTTGTGTGTTTGATTCCATTTTCGTTAAGAAGCTTTTCGCTCAATTTTCGAGACATTGCGTGTTGAGTGGTAGACCTTAACGCTGCGCTTTGGGTTTATATTTATATCGTAAGTAAGAAAAAATATAATAAGTCGAACCCACAACCGTCGCGTCAAGTTAGAAGCTATGACCAAAAGTATATTTAAAATAAATTTCTTTAGCTTTAGAAGCTATGACCTAAAAGTATATATTTATTATCACTCAGTAAATAAAATTTCTTTGTATTTATACCGACTTCTGTACTGACTCTCCGAACAAATTTAAAAACAAATATATCAAATGCAAAATAACACCCACAGATTTCCGATCGATTTGGATTTGCTACCAACGTTTCGGTTTAATTTAATTTCACATTCGAAAACTGTGGAATAATGGAGCCAGTGGCACCCAACCTGTCCACCCATAAAAGCCATTTTACGATCCATTTTGGACCACAAACGGTCATTTGCGAGGAACAATGAGATTTAAAAATCACCTCTTGCGCGTTCTGGTCAAATTATATCGTGTTTTTTCTGGGTGCTTATAAACAATTGTTTTTTTTACGGCCCCTATTTAGCTATATATTTATTTGGTGAAGAGTAGCGTCATATTTTTCCTACATAGCAAGGTAGCAAAGAGAACCTAGTGTCAAGACGCTCTGTTTCGTAGTCTCCGCTCTATTTTCAAGATATTGTGAGTTTAGAATTTGTATTCCACGCCGCAGTTTGTATTGCAAAGCGGAGAAATGAGTCAATTTTTTATACGTTTCTCTAAAAAGATAACATAGTCGTTGCCGCGATTAGCAATCGAACCCACACCACTGCGCTTACAATCAGATGCTCATCCATTGGACCACGACGGCTGAGAAAAGAAATATATATGTAATAATTAAATAGTGTTGTTAATCCCGAATTTATATCTATATTCTATAATTATATTTTATAAAACTGTAGAGTTTATATTGGTGAATGCGTTAATCTCAGGAACTTTTGTTTCGAATTGAGAGAATATTTGTTGGATAGTCCATTTTTCGGTCGTGGCGCAGCGGCACGAGGTGTGACTGCAAAACCGACTGGTTGTGGGTTCGATCCCCACTCGAGGAGATGAAATATTTACTTAAATTTATATTTCCATTTCTTCGCTCTGGTGTAGAGGTTAAGCGCGGCGTTGAGTTCTGCCACTCAACACGCAATGCCTCCAGAATTCGGCAGAAAGTGGGGAACGGAGTGTCTTAACACTAGGTTCCCTCTGCCTACCCTGCTGTGTGCGGGATATAGCGTGAAGCTATTCTAGTCCATTTTTCAAGGAAGATTATAATATCAGAACACGATTATCATTTCTAGCTCTTAGTAATAATTTCATTACAGAACCACTACAGAACAAAAAGCTAATCTTTTATAAAATATCTTAGGCAGGACAGTTTCATAAGCGTGTATGAGCGATAGTTATGCGTTTGATTTCCACTTGAGAAAAATAAATTTATGTTTATTAATATTTTCATTCTCTTCACTCTGGTAATAAGGCAAAATGTAGCTTTGAGTTCCGCCACTCAACACAAATTGCCTCGAAAATTCAGCGGAAAATGAGAAATGGAGTGTCTTATCACTATGTTTCCTTTGCCTTTGCCTTTGCGGAATACGACTTGAAAATAAAAAAAATATGACATGAGAACATTATATATTGAATACGACAAATATAAAACATATTTTAAATATAACAAATTAATATACATTTTCTCATTTACTTTAAAAGAAAATAAAATAAAATCATTCGACTACTATATAAAGATATTTACGATACAAAGATCTTTCCTTTACAAGATGTAACAGCTGCCATATCAACATTTTTTTTTGTTAAGGACGTACAATACTGGGTCAAACATCTGCTTGATTTGTATTGGTTTCTTATGTTCTTTGATTCTTTATATTATACCTTTTATATATATATATATATATATATATATATATATATATATATATATATATATATATATATATATATATTAGAAGTTTTGACTATAGTACTATTCAAAGAAAAAGAGAAATCCCTTTGCACTTTTCTAACCAGGAACACTAGGTTCTCAGACATGAGAATATACTAGTTAAATATTACTATAGTGTATATTGGATGAATTTGGGAATAATATTTTGAAATATAACATAATGCTTTTACTAATCACGATGAGATTGCAACACTTTACCCTGACAGGCAAGCGGCGTTGGGTTCCGCACATTTTTTTATAAGTAGGCGAAAAATAAACAACGGCATCTTTTGACACGGCTCTATCTACCCTGCTATAAAAGAGATAAAAAGTGAATCTAAGAAAATAGTTTAATAAAGCTTATTTTAATAAAGTTACTATACACATTAAAAGTTAAAATAAATACTATAAAATGGTAAATATGGTATAGCCAAGCGCAGCTAAAAATAAAATCAGCTAATCTGCCACTCAACGCGTTGCGGGAATGAAGATTGATCAGTGAAGGGAAGAAGTGCTCCGTTATTATATAGCGGTCCTTTCTTTGAAAAGGCTTTTAAGTGATATAAACAAGCTATTCACAAAATTCTTTGACTTTTCTTAGGTAATAAATATAAATTAAGGTATTTCTAATCTATATATACACTAGCGGACCCGGACGCGGCTTCGCCCGCTTAAACTTTACGAATGCTTATAGATATATTTAGGAAATTGTTTGTGAAAATATGTAACTAATTTAAATAAAAAAAATATAAGTAAACGTAACCATAGTAAAATATTAATAAAAAAACTAAACAAAACCAGCTACATTATTAATAATTTTATCTCTTTCTGTCTTTCTATTTCCCCGAGCTAATATCCAGAATAACTGAACTAATTTTTA
>JAATLQ010033797.1:0-19395 GCA_013421005.1 Heliconius erato x Heliconius himera | reverse complement strand
TTACTAAATAAATTATTTAAATCTACAGAATTAAATTGCCTTTTTGGTTTAGTCATGAAATTTACCTCGTAATTAATAAAAGATTGAGTATCTATATTACTTATCCAAGTATTTAATGAAAACATACCTAAATTTTTAGAACTATTAATTTTAAAATGTTTTAAATAATTATGAACCAAAATTAATGCGGGCGTTTTTTTATTGAGCCAGTATCTAGAAGTATCAAATAATGAAGCAAGGTTAGAAATTATATTTAGGCCTCCACTATTGGTCTGACGAGATTTAGTTTTTAGCCAAAATTTTCCAGGACGACGAAGGAATAGTGGTTGTAAACACAATTCACTTTCCATCACATAAATGGGCGTCATTTTAATAAAACTACCAATAATTCTCATGAATTGATTTTGTATCCTGTCTAACTTCCCTAGATGAAGTTTTTTTTTGTGATAGTAGAGCAAACAGCACTACTATCACAAAAAAAACTTGCGTAATCAATACGACTTCTAATGAAGGAAATGTATAATAATCTTAAATGTTTAGGGTGTACACCCCAACTAGAACCAGCCAACACTTTAAAAATATTAATAAACTTAAGAACTTTTTTATATATAATGAAGTAATAATGTGCAATGCAATTAAAATATTTAAAGAATGTTGTAACTCTGTAGCTGCTATATTGATAGTTGAGGTCTTATAAATGACAAAGTCGTCTGCATATTGTGAGATAGATATAGAACCAGGCATTGCAAACATTGATTGTAGCTACGTTAAATAATAATGGTGATAAGGGATTGCCTTGAGCTAATCCTTGTCTAGAAGTTCTTGTAATAACGTAATCAGGACCTTCTATTGTTAGATATCTAGAAATTTCCAGAGATATTTACAATACAATGCTCCTACACCGAGTTTGTCTAAGGTTAATAATAGCAAATTAATATCAACATTGCTATATGCGTTATCTAGGTCTACAAAGCATCCAATGGTACTTAAATCATTACAAAAACCAATTTGTATATTAGAAATTAATGAATTTAGGCTATCTAGACAAGAGCGTGTTTTTTTAAAGCCTATTGTCTCTTCTGCAAAAAAAATTCCTTTTTCCAGGAACCATTCAATTCTTTTATTAATTATAGAATGAAAAATTTTACACATACAAGACATCAGGGATATAGATCTTATTGCAGTAGCAGTAGATAGTTCTCGACCCGGCTTAGGAATCGTTATAACGCGAATCCGACGCCATTGTTTTGGGACACAATTAAAAAATAAAGGATTGTATATTTGCAATAGAATATTTTTTGCCACATCTGGAAGATTATGAATCATTGAGTACGAAATATTGTCGCATCCTGGGGCAGTATCTTTAGTTTTAATACATTTATTTAACTCTTGTCTAGTTATTTCAGCTTGTAATATAACATTATTAGATAAAAATATTGGTACTGGTGGACATGTAGAATCAGGAGCCAAATTATATAGAACACTTTCAGCTAATGATTTAAATATATGTGGCTTCGAGGAACGGTATCCTTTCAACCATCGCATACCTTGCAATACACTATTTGCAGACATACATTCATCAAAGGAGGAACAATACGTACGGAATGCTTTATTACTGGCTCTTCTTGTTCTTATTTGAGCCTCCCGAATTTTTTCTTGCAACGCGTTAAAATTGTCTGGAGTGGGATTTTTTCTAAAACATACCAAAGCTAATCGTCTTTTTGCTATAATTTTTGATAATAAGGACGACCAATACGATTTTGGACTAAATTTACTACTAGGATTTTGATTAAATTTGAAATATGGTATATTTAAATCTGCAGCTTTGTTTAAAACGTCTAAAAAAAATCATAAGCTTCTTCTGGATCAGAATATACTTTAAAATCTTTTAGTGCTTCTTCAATGAACTGACGGTAACCCAACCAATTAGCTTTTTAAAAATTTCTCTTTTTTATTAATTGGAGAGAAAAATTATTCGACGTTGTTATTTTAATCATCATGTGATCACTAACTAAAGAATCATTGAAAACATTCCAATTAAATTGTAGACCTACATCTGAAGAGACTATAGATATATCAGGAGTAGATTCTTGTAAAATACTATTAACTAATTTAAATCGAGTTGATTTACCGTTGTTCAAAATAATGAAATTATTATCTATCATAGAATCAAAAACTTGATTCCCCCTTTGATTTGTTATATTTGACCAATTCGAATGATGAGCATTAAAATATCTCTGTAGAAATTTTCTTGTCACTCTCTGCAGTGGTGGCAGCCCGAGCTACTTTTGAGTGTACTGTAGCTTGTGCGTATGTATGCTGTGCAGGAAGAATAGGTGAAGTAGATGCAGCGTCAATCGGTATTATCCTTGTAATATTCGGCATTACATTCTCTTGCAAAGTTGGACAAAGTGAAGTAGGAGGAACATACATATTCTTTTCTTTTCGATAAGAAACGTTAAACTCACTCATTATATCACGGAGTTTTTTTTTCTCTTATATACACTGGACAAGTTTTATCTAAGGACATATGGTTCATGTTACAATTAACACATCGAAATGTTGTGTTAGCATGACAATTTTCATGTTTACCTCCGCACTTTGGACATATAGGCAATTTAGATGGGCAATGGGACGCTACCTTCCGTCGATAATTCTTCTTCTTCAAACATTTTTGTTAAGTCTACTAAATGTGTCATAGCTTCTTCTAAATTATTATAATTTATATTTATTGATTCTTTATTGCGATTTTCATCTGTATTCATTATACATTAAAGATTGAATAGATAAACAAAATAATACAAAAGGCCGGCCAAACGGCCGACCGACGACGTGAGTAAACAACCGGTTATGATTACACTTAATTAAAATCCTCTAGTAATTGTAAAAATACACGTCTTGGCGACACCGCATGCGCTTCGACACTGATGGTAAAATATTAGAACACGGTATATTTGAGCTATTTGTAGCTCCCTCCTCCGTAGCGTTTGGCGCTCCGTTCTCTCTGACTACCCCGCAAGGGATAAAGCGTGAAGTTAAGTTAAGGTATATTTGAGAAGTATGTTCACTAGATATGGAAAATGCGAGATGGATGTGGAAAGGCATATTGCTGCCGGTAACAGGGAGATCGGAGCCTTAGCTGCATTGATGAGACGGCGACACGTCAGCACAGCTGCGCGTTTGGCCGTACACAATGCAGTTTTGGTACCGACACTGTTATACGGCAGCGAAACGTGGATATTACAGAAGAAAAATGAAAGAAAGATTGCTTGGAGAGCCTTGGAGATGCAATCTCTTTGTAGGATATGCGGAGTCAGCTTAGCTGATCGAATCCGCAATGAAGAGGTACACAGAATGGCAGGTATTAGCGAGGATGTCACGGTGAGAATGAAGAAGCACGTGCTCAGCTGGTATAAGAACCTCGAACGAATGGGTGATGAAAGAATGACGAAAAAAGATTTTTGATGGTAAAGTGAGCCTTAAGAGAGGTCAGAGAGAGACCTCGGTTGACCTTCGAAAACATAGTATCAAAAATATTGGAAAAAGTCACGTGAAAAGCATGAAGACCCCACAGAGGGCATGTATAAAAAGGTTGATGACAGTAGACGACGAAAGAGGTGTGCAGAAACCATTGCGTTTGGCGCTCCGTTCTCTCTGACTACCTTAAGCTAGGGATACTGTATATAATATGCAAAGTATATATTTTTTTATTTATACTTTGTATATTGTATATAAGGTTGCAAGGCCCAATGTCCTCTATTTTTTAATGAAATAAAAAAAAGAAAATACAGTATTGTCTCACTAATCCGGCATTGACAGATCAAAATATCTAATAATACAGTTTATCATCCAGAGAGAATTATTTTATCAGGTTCAACTTACTAAAATCTATTTTTTTTTTAGTAATTAAAAACCCCCTATCAAAAAGTTTTAAAAGGTAAACAAACAACTAGAAAAGAGTTGATAAAAATCTTCTAATGGCTAAAAATATTTTCGTGAATCGTGGATAAGAATACTCAATGAAATGAGACTTTCATTTCAAACAAAAAACCAATTGAAAATCAGTTCATCCGTTTGGAAGCTATTATACCACAGACAGACATACAGATACTGACAGGCATGTCAAACTTATTACAGCTTTATTTTCGTCGTCGTGATAAACTTACTTAGCGACTCAATCAATATTTTTTTCCAGCAATTCCCCCTTATGTTCATTTCCAACGGAACAAGCGACGCTAGCACCTCTGCTCCCGCGGCTTGAGGAAAGCTTCACCATACATCTGGGGTCTCAGTTGAAACAAACACACAATATAAGACTGGTCGCGGTGGACATGATGGACTTGTGCTCCAGCGACAGGACGGACGGGTATAGTTACTGGATTATTCATTAATTTTCTTTTCTTTTATTTGACAGCGACTGACGCTGGGCGCGACAGTTGTGAGTTTGTCCCCACACAGAGGAATGGTTATTTATTTTCAATTATTTTTATCCTCGCTCTGATAGACGAAACGCGGCGTTGAGTTTCGACACTTAACAAGCTATTTCGGGCAGCAAAGCAATGCAAAGGAAACATGGGAACATACAATTAAGACACTTGTGTTCTCCTTTTTTCCGCCAAAATTGAAAGCATTGCGTGTTGATTTTTTGGGTATTGTTGACAGCGTACAACCTGTCGCGATCACACTCGCATGCTTGTTTGTACTCCTGCACGACTCAGTTGCTTATAATGTTAAATAATTTACAAGCAAAATATTTAATGACAAACTTGAATTTGTTTTGTGTTAAATTGTTGAGTTGCATTTTCACTTTCTCAAATAAACTGACTATTTTATTTATGTTAATAATAAAAAATACATTTTTTATTAAAAAATAATTAATTTGTTTATAAAAAATATAAAAAATACATTATTGTGCCATTTATTGTCTTTATGACATGTCCGTTTCATCCATTCCTATCTGTAGCTTCTATTTTAAAACTTTAATATTTAAAACACCTATGAAGTGTCTTATTTCTTGCACAATGCGTGTAAGAGGATAGGAACAAATAACATATAGAGCCTGCCGTATTCGGTTAATACCAAGGTTCGTATACAAGCACTTGTAGGGAACTATTATTTATATTTATAGTTTATTTATGTGTGTCATTTATATATTTCAATATTGTAATTTATTTATTTATCAGTTATATGCATACATTTAATAGAATTTATATATTTTATAGTAAGTATTATAAAACATATAGATTCTCTTGAGACATACGAATACATACGAATGTATTTAGTATATTTATATGAGAGCGCTCGCTGCCGTCGACCGAGTCGCTAAGGAGTTGTCGTTTTCACATCTACCTCCTTGTCGACGGCATATTTTATTATAACAGTCGATGCTTGCCACGCGATGCGTTTAGTATTCCAAATTTTTATGTTTCTTGTTCTGTTATATATATTTTTACGTTGTTTGTGGTTGACTTCCTTATATACTGTACCGTGTTTAATTGTAATTTTACCATTTGTGTTAATACTGTATGTACTACATACATACATTTAAAGTGGTGCTGATTGGACTCAGTGATATTCGTAAGTAGACTTTCATTCACCGCTGAACACTACACACTCAAACGATATACTATAGAATATAAATTCAACGTTACAATTTTTTTCATACTAGGTATTATTTTACACCATCGTTTTCGTACTTTTATTTCACTTCCCTTCGCTTGGAATTCCAAAAATACCTTTATCGGGTATATTTCTATTAGTGTTTGCACTTCAGTACAATACAATACTTGTAAAAATGTATTCTAGCATCTTCCATGATCTGATTAGTAATCACAATCAGGAAATATGTGTGGATATGTATGGAAACGCTCAAGAAATAAACGTGGCAACTCGACGTTTGACGTCTCAAAGCTAAATACATTAGCTGCTTTATGCGCCTACTAATATTATAATATCTTGCGCCTATATGGCTTAAATAAAAAAACCTTTAAGTTACATCACAGAAAGTGGTAGATGACATCAATACGCCGCAACAGAACGATATACATTTGATGATTTTTGTTTATTATATATTTTATACAAAACATGCACCATATTTTTTCTGTTACCTTTCTAAATATAACAAAAACTAAAATACTACTTTCTTTTACTCTGCAGCAGTTCCAACAATAAGAGCGACCGCAAGAGTGTGGTTCATTTCCTCGAGTGGAGAGTGGATCGGGCTTAACACTTCACGGCAATTCATTATTATTAAATTCTTCCTAACATTTAAATATAAAAATATTAATCGAAACAGCTCCTTTGGTTCTCATATGTTTGCCTTTGCTTATACTATATCCAAGATTAAATATATGATCCGAGTTGTGCTAACAGCGGTATCCAGTTCCGTTTAGCTCCAGTACTAGCGCTATACTTGCAATGATAATTATTTGAATTATTCAAAAATATTTTTATAGCTTTAGTATCCTCTTTTAGCGGCACCTGGTCACGCGTAGGCCCCGCCCTAGCGCTATACTCCCACGAGTTGAGTGGTGCAGTAGTATTATCGGATACGAACCTGGACTCCCCTCACCACCACAATCACCACGCGTTACACAGGGTGCCCACTGACCACCACTTCCCTGATCTGGACGCTCAGTTGAGACACGTGCTACAGTCTGTTAAGGAACCTGTATGTATTATTATTATTTTTTATGTGTAATTCTATAGTTATTATATTATTAATTCTCTCATCTACGTAATGATAATCAAGAATTAAAACAATAAATATAGTAGAAATAATTATTTAATTTCCTACATAGTTCCCTAACATTTATTCCATCTCTTTTTTTAATTCAGAATTGTCTTAAAAAATATTGACTCTTTAAAAATCCCCATTAACGGCCATCGCTTCGTTTTCGGCGTTCAATGCAGTGGCGTAGCGAGCGTAACTCGCGCCCGGTGCAAAATACAGTTTTCAGCGCCCCCCAGACGAACATTTTTGCAAGTTTGCAGATGTTTTGGCGCCCCTTTGGAAGTAGCGCCCGGGGCATGATGCCCCCCCTTGCTCCCCCCTCACTACGCCACTGGTTCAATGGCGTGGCTTCTTTCAAGATGTTCGTCTTTCGTCGATGTTCTTTTAAGCTTAAACTTTTTGACCCACCGTGCAAATGTGAAATAAGGAGGAGAAGAATTCCCCAATGTTTCCAACAAGTCGCTGCATGTCTTTGGTAGACTTGTCTAATTTCGATCTTTTCTATTCTATGGAGAGGGCGCTACAGTAGCAACGCTAACTTCGGCTCCGTTATCATAGTGATTTCTGAATATAAATAATTGTATCTACATAGTGGAAGCGGCAAGATCGAACAATTAAACAAGTGATTTCCATCATACATTGTGGATAACGTCTAACATTGGGTGAGAACTGTGCAATCGAGTGAGAAATGTCGCGCTTGTGAACTAACCATTTTGACTGTTCAAACAGATATATCCCTAATACTTTGTGCACTTGAAGTGAAAGACTAAATCTGAATCGTAAATTGCGAGCTTCCAAATCCTGTCAACCCCTTTAAAATAAAAGTGAGATAAACAACCTAACTTTTTAAATAATTATAAGTGATTTGCAATAATAAGTAACTTTTGCACAAAGACACTAGCGACATCTATGGAAAGATACCCGTATTCATAATACAAGTCCGAACCATCTACGATCGTAGTCATCCTAGTAAATCGGAACAGTAGCTCAAGAGGGCGTTAGCAGTTACACAAAAATCAGTTTAAATATTGAAATATAATGTATAAAAGGAATCAGAAAATATAAGATATGGAAGAAATTATGAACGAGTTACGAAAAATTCGAAGGGAAGGGACGAATTCGATTCTAGATTAACAGAAAACCGCAATAAAAACAAATGGAGATAAAGTGACTGAAAAAGTTACGCAAAATATAAACATCATATTGGAAGATAAGTTTAAACTATTCAATAAAAAATATGAGCTTCTAAGGGAACAATGTGAAAATCAAGAAAAAGGCTTTATTTTCTAGAAAAACAAGCAAGAAAAAACAATATTGTTTTTTTCGGTATAAAAGAAACGGAAATATCATAGCATAATCTAGAAAATCTCTTCCAATAATTGTCACTTTTTGTACACTTGGAATAAAAATAATTTTGTTTAAAAATAGAAATACACTAAAACATACCGACTACTACATTACGGAAGATTTCCCACCAAATATTCTAGAAAAGAGGAAAGAGCTTCAAAAACAAGCAAGAATTGAAAGGGAAAAGGGAAACCTTGTAAAAATAAAATATGACAAGCTTGTCAGAAGTGAAAAAAACAAATCAGCTGGCAATAACAAAAGAGTGCTTTCAACTTCACCTGAAGACAAAACCACAAAAGGAGCCGAAACAAAAACAAATACACAGGGTAATAAGAAAAATAAATCACAAACACAAATAAGAAAAACTTCAAGCCTATCGGACGGTATTACAAAACCGAGCATGCTGAATTACCTGATTAACAAGAACACTAACAACTCATCAGAACTGCAGCAAAATAATAATTTAATATTTAGCAATTACCGCCTCCCTCTCGAAATATCAACATAGAGCAACCAGAACACAAAACTCATCTTCCAAGCCGGCTGGTCCCCGTGGAAGGTCATGACTAAAACCCTGCAAAAAATGAAACAACCCCGCAAAATTTATACATTCTGACATACAACGTAAAAACACTTTCATCGTATGAACGTTTGATAGAGCTAAAGGAAGCTCTCAAAGAAATTAAATATGACATACTAGGATTAGCTGAAACAAGACGCAATGGAAACAAAATTGAAGAACATGAAAACTTCATTTTCTGCTATACAGGCGACACACCTGGAAGACATGGCGTAGATTTTATCGTAAAACACCATCTTAAGCATAATATAGAAAGCTACGTCGGTTTCTCTGAAAGAGTAGCCATGTTGAACCTGAAACTTGGAAGTGCCAGCTTATCCATTATTCAAGTCTACGCCCCCCCTTGCACAGGCGAGCGACGAGGAAATCGATAACTTCTATGCGACAGTAATCAGGGCAATACAAAGATTTCATATTAATGGGCGACCTAAATGCTGAAATTGGAATACCAAAAAAAGAGGAACATTTAATCATGAAAAAAACACATGGATATGGAATCAGAAACGAGAGAGGACAAAGATTAATCGATTACGCCAATGGAAACAAACTCAATTCTTAACACTTTCTTCAAAACAAAGCCAAAAAATAAATGAACTTGGTGATCACCGGATGGAGCCAACAAAAATGAAATTGACTTTGTGCTGTCAAACCGACCTCATCTGTTTAAAAACATAGAAGTACTGAACATTAACTATGCTTCAGATCACAGGCCAGTAAGAGCTACAATATCATATGATACATTAGTCAAAAGAAGTAGAACAAAATTTACTAACTATCAACACAATAAAATAACAAGCGAGGAGGAAATCACGAAGTTTAAAGAATATCTACACTCCTACATATCGAAAGATCAAACGTTTGCTAAGCTCACTATCCCAGTCCAGAAATATTACGATAACTTACTGAGAGCCATCTCTTCAAACCTAAAAAGCGCCAGGGTAGCACAAAACAAAAGGAAATGCCACAAAATATTTTCAGAGCGCACATTAAAACTTTTTAAAAGAAGACAAAATCTTCAAAAAGTTCAAATAAAACAAGGGCAACGAGAAACGAAATCTCAACACTTTACAAGCTTGTAAACAAATACATAAAAAAGGACTACGCCATTTACAGATATAAAACTATTGAAAAACATCTAGGCCAAACTGGAAGTACAAAAAAGGCATACAAAGAGCTGAAACCAAATAAAACTTGGATCAAAGAGCTAAAGCGAGGGGAAATAACCAAAAATAACTGCAGCGACATTATCAGTATAGCCACAGAGATCTCTACAGCACAAAAGAGCCAGAAGACACCAGCCACGAGAACTTAAATAACAGCATCAATACTAACACATTAACAGGACTCCCAATGTAAGGAAGTGACGTTATTGAGGCATTGAACAGACTGAAATTAGGCGAAAGCCCAGGCTCAGACAGCATAACAAAAGAAATTCTAAAGATAGCTACCCCAATACTAGTTAAGGGTGAAACTAGTATTGGGGTATCATGTTTATTTAATTCCATTCTCAAATCTGGAGAAACACCCACTGAATGGTCTGAATCGAATATAATATTGTTATATAAAAAAGGAGACCCAAATGATATTGACTTGAACTATAGACCTATAAGTCTGCTGCCGAGCTTATATAAGCTATTTTCTACAATCCTGACAAAAAAAATTAGCTTTACTTTAGAAATAAAACAACCCGTCGAACAGGCAGGATTTAGAGAGGCTTCTCTACCATCGACCACATACACACACTAGAACTTCTCATCGAAAAATACCAAGAGAGAAACAGACCCTTGTACTTGGCATATATCGATTACAGAAAAGCATTCGATTCGGTGTCACAGTTTTATCTGGGAAACTAACAACACAGAACGTGGAAATTAAATATATAAGAGTAATTAAAAGTATATACAAGAAGAGTAAAAGTAGAGTTAAACTAGAAACAGCCGGCTCCTGGTTCCCTGTGAAGAGAGATGTAAGGCAAGAGGACCCACTGTCACCTATACTATTTATAGCCACACTAGAGTGAATTATAAGCAAGCTTGTCTGGAATGGATGCGGCATAAAAGTAAACACTAAATATTTAAGCCATCTACGTTTTTCCGACGACTTGGGGCTTGTATCAGAGAAAGGAAAGGAATTACAACATATGATAGAGTCACTAAATAAAGCTAGCAGGCTCGCAGGGCTAACCATTAACCTCGCTAAAAGTATGGCAATGACCAACAGCACCAAAGTACAATTATACATTGACAACGAGCCTCTCCGATATACAGATAAATACATTTACCTAGGTAAACAAATAAGTTTCGACAAACTAAACAACTATCAGGACATTGAGCGCAGAGCCCAGCTAACATGGAATAAGTACTGGAGCCTTAAGGAAATTTTCAAAAGCAATATGCCAATCAAATTAAAGACTAAGGTCATGAATTCTTGTCTTATACGGTATAAGTTATACCATGTCTCACCTATGCTTGTCAGACATGGAAGTTCAATAAAAATGTCACGAATAAAATTATAACGTGCCAACGCGGAATGGAGCGGAGTATGTTAAACATAAAATTAAGAGATAAAATAAGACATACAGAAATACGCAACATCACAAAAGCAACAGACGGTTTAACACAGGCTCTTACACTTAAATGGAAATGGGCCGGGCATATATCACGCCTGCAAGATCAAAGGTGGACAAAAAGTGTGACCGAATGGAGGGGGCTAGCGGGCAAAAGAAAGAAAGGGAGGCCTTGCAAAAGATGGGAGGACGATGTAAAGCGCACGGCAGGAACAAACTGGATGCAAACAGCGCAATCCAGAGAAAACTGGCTCAATTTGAAGGAGGCCTTTACCCTCAGGGGGGTTCTTTCAGAATAATCACAATATAGCACAATAATACATAATCTATAACTACTATTTTAACATGCTTAAAAATTTATTATATACAAAGTACTTTTATAACTGTAACTATATTTTTGTAAACTTTCTGGAAGAAATAAAAGGCTTTTTTATTTTTATTTTTATCTTTTTTATTTTTATTTTATACAGACTAGACTATATTACAGACTTACTTAAAAAAAAAGCTACTACACGCTTTTTCTAGCATAGCAGGGTAAAGAAACAAGGGGAAGAGAAATTTTCGAGAACGCTGTAAATTGTCTACGCAGATTAGATATTATGATTTTTCTTACTTTTAATATTTTTTTTTCGAATCAAAAATGTGCAAAATGTCAGAAAGCCAAACTATTAGTTATTTCCATTTGGTAACGCGGGCCACGTCGTAGGTAGAAACTTAATGTGTTATTTTTTTATACCGTATTCAGGGAGCCGTGAGATAAAAAGTAAAGAAACCAGAAAAAAGTTACTTTATAGGTCTATTTTATAAAAATAACTATGGAAGTAATACTATTGAATGCAAATAATACTACTGAATCATATCTTTAGAACTTATGGAACGCTTTCAGACTTAATAGAAATCGAATATTATAACGGCCTTAAATTATTTTCTCTTATCCTTCAAGAAGAAGAAGAAGCACAATCCCACTCAAGGAAATGTTATATTTATTTAAATTTATATTTTTATTTTTTCGCTCTAGTGTCCAGGCCAATGGCGGTGCTGATACGCAATGCCTTGGCTAACGGAGTGTCTTTACATCAGGGTCGCTCTGTCTACCCTGCTGTGTGTGGTATACATAGTGAAACTACTTTGCTTTAAAATAAATAGTTTACATGTAAAAGCACCTAAAAGTCACTCGATTTTAAATCTTCAACTACATTTTTATACGGATAAATTATAGAGTACAGATACTGCAAATATTTTACATTAAAATGTGATATTTTGTCATCGATGGAGTTAGATCCGCTGATTGACTTGTTGATATGCTAGATCTGTTCCCAGATATTTTCATTTAATTGTTGCGTCAGGCAGAGCGGCGCAACGCGGCGCGGGGCGCGGGGCGGGGCGGGCGCGGGCGGCGCGCGCTGCGGCCCGGCGACGTGTGCGTGACGCGCCACAGCAACCTGGCGGAGGCGCACGTGCTGTTCCACCTGCTCGTCGACGACGAGTCGCTCAAGTCGGGTGAGCTCGTTTATTGTTTTATGGGTTCCGTACCTCAAAGGAAAAAATCTAATCATTAAAAGACCATTCTTTCTGCGTCTGTCAAGATCACGTGGATTCATCAAGCTGAAATTAATATTAAATATTGTGTGTGTGAAATTCTCCGCGTATTCAAAACATACAGAGTAGGTACTTCTTCTGGATGTACAGTTATGAAAAGCTATTTGAAATCAATTTGTTATGCGTATATTTTTCCTATTCTTAAAACAAACTGTATTTTGTAAATTAAAAACAACAATAAAACAACAATAATAATATTCAATGTGTGTGGTTGCAGGCGACATGACGTCACGCCACCCCGCCATCTTGGGGCTGCGCAACATATTGAAGGCGGCGTGTTGTAATGACGTCACATCCATCGCTATCCCACTTCTGCTAAGACATGAGATTACTGAGGTAGATATTTTTTTACAATTTTTCCCGAATGCAAAGGAAGGGTTATACACTATATACTAGAGCAGACGACAGTAGAAACAGAGTTTTTTTTACACTATTGATTTTTGTTTATGTGCCCGACGCTCCACCCAACTTCCGATATAGAAATACTTAAAAGAGGAGTTTGATACAGTGATACTTTTGAGGCAGTATTCTAGTAAGATTGTCTTTCTAGGCTTACATTTTTAAATTATTCCTACTTAATAATGACGTAAAGCGCCCTTGGTATCTACGCCACCGTATCCCCGTTCCGTCTGTGTAAATACAATACACACGTGCACCCGCTTTAGAGGCTCGCGGCGCACTATGGGGGTGACCAGTACTATCTATCACATAAGACCATTTAATAAAGATTCAGACTTAATATAAATATGTACTAGATGTCGTTATGAAACAATATTACGTTTCCTTCATATTTACGATTTTTATTTCAAATTGAATGAAGAAGAACACAAATAAAAATAATTTTACAAATAATTTATTATGTTTTTGTTGTAAGCTGTTTAAAAATGCTTGCAATCGCAGCACTGACCACTGTTGAAGTAAAATTCATCTGTTCAGTGTTGATGTCAAAAGATTTAAAACCTTGTTCTCGTTGTGTGTTCCAGTTGTGTTTGAGCTGCTCTTTAATCAGTTAACTTATTTGTTATTCGCAACTAGTGTGTTATTTGGACTCTGATAGTGCTGCTTCTATTACTGGACTACCTTATAGGGACGCTGATTCTCGCTCTACCTGATCGACCTCGGCTTCATTTTAAGGACTGCTTTGATATTTATTTATAATAATGAAGACAATATCGAAAATAACTCTTACTTGGAAAGTAAAGAAGCGAGTTTATATTTTTTTTTAAAATAAATGTACTAAACAACATATATTCATCGACACTAGAAAAGTTAATAGCTATATGCTCAAGAAGAAGCTAACGACACCTAGTGTAGAGGAGGGTAAACAAAAATGGCTGATTCGTCAGTGAAACATATGTCTCTGGTCTGTAGTATGCATATATCACGTTTGCGGTGCGCTGAAGCGCTTTAGCGTCCGTCTGCATAATATTAAGAAGTTTCATATGTTCTATTTCCCAGAAATATTAATTATTTGTATTTCAAACATGAAATGCAAAATATCTATATTTATTGTACATTTCAAATACTTTACACAAATATATAAGCACGTACTTAAGTCAGTCGCGCGCTGCAGGAGATGACGGCGGCGTGGTGCCTGCGGCGCGCGGAGCTGGTGCTGAAGTGCGTGAAGGGCTTCGTGCTGGAGGCGGCGGGCGGCGGCGGCGCGGCGCTGCGCACGCTCACGGCGGCCGTGCCGGGCGCGCTGGCGCCGCCGCTGTTCCTGGCGCTGGCGCAGCTGCTGCCCACCATCTTCCGCGTGGCCGGCCCCGTGCGCGTGGGGGGCGGCTAGCTCGGCACTATGTTCATATAAACTTATATTTACTTATTGCCAATATCTCTATATATAATAAGACAGTAAAAATATTTTGTCTGTACATTTAGTGATTTCGACTGAAATGGATAGAGGGACACTTAAAAGGAATAATAGAAAGCAAAAATATTTTTTTTAAATTTCTTGTCTATCTCTTCTATCTGTCTATATTTATGTCCGCATTTTTCTATGAAAGTACTGAAAATAAAATCGGTTACTTAAAAGTTTCACCAATTGCTCTGTTTTAGCTCAACTTAACTACTAAAGTTCGGTTCATCAAAATCGGTTCGTTAAAAAAAGTTATCGTCATTTGAATGAACTCAAGGCATTAGTTTGCCTGCGAATGTTATATAGCAATCGCGCTGGTAAGATTCCTGGCTAAAGAATGACATTCGAAACGTCTTGGTTATACGATTGTTGATAAAAATATATATTTTTGAAGCACTATTATACAATATTAATTATTTTTGAAGCACTGTTAACATCTGTTCCGTCGTTATTTGTGTTAAATAATTATTTTTTCCTGTATATAATTCCAAGTCTCACGTAAAATCAGTAAAAAGTGCTTCAAATTACCAAGATCATATGAAGTTTACATTAAAAACAGTTAAAGACTTGTAAAAAAGACGTGTAATCTGGATGGCATCATAACGGTCACCGATTTAAAGCTGTTTCATAGTGTTTTGTGCTCAAGGAGTTAAAATTATATAAAGAACTATTGTGTACAATTTACTGAGTAAACGATGTGATAAAACAAGAAAACAAGTGAAATATATTTGTTTATATTATTTTTTCAACAAATTGTACGGCATCGCCAAAGTATTACTTTAACAAATCAATATTCCTAACGCCATCTATTGAGGAGTGGACAGGACCAAATAATACAAGATCGACTTAGCTACATCTGTTATCATAATATAATAGTGTCATTATTCAACACAAGAGGGCGTTAATTTCTAAAAAAAAAATATTTAGTTAATATCACGTATAATCACGTAAGATGGAAGAAATAATAAATCTATTAAAAGAAATGCAACAAGAATTGAGGTAGCAAAAAACAGACATGCACGACATACAAGAAAACATCAAAGAGGCTATCAACAAAAATATTAACGAAAAAATTTCATATCTCAGCTTCAGCTTCACGCTTCACGCTGTATCCCGCACACAGCAGGGTAGGCTGAGGGAACCTAGTGGTAAGACACTCCGTTCCCCACTTTCTGCCGAATTCTGGAGGCATTGCGTGTTGAGTGGCAGAACTCAACGCCGCGTTTAGCCTCGACACCAGAGCGAAGAAATGGAAATATAAGTTTAAGTAAATATTTCATCTCCTCGAGTGGGGATCGAACCCACAACCAGTCGATTTTGCAGTCACACCTCGAGCCGCTGCGCCACCACTGGCCTCAAATGAATTTTCATATCTGGAAACTAAAAATGAACTATTGGAAAAAAAAATAGAAATTCAAGCTAAGAAAATAAATGAATTAGAGAGGAATCACAGCCAGAGGACTTTACTTATATTTGGAGTCGCTGAAACTGAAAAGAACTATTGGGACTTAGAGGAAAAAGTTCTTAATATAATAAACAACGCACTAAACATCAAGTGCGACAGCAGCTTCATCGAAAGCACGAGAAGGCTTGGCAAAACGGACGAAAAAGTGAAACCTATAGTTATAACGCTAACCACTATGGGGCTAAAAAAAAAATCCAGAAAAATAAGAAAAAGCTAGAAAAAACACCGTACTATATTAAAGAATACTTTCCACTTGAAATTTTAAATAAGCGTAAGGAGCTCCAAAAAGAAGTGGAGAAAGAGAGAGAGCAGGGCAGATTAGCTATTATAAAGTATGATAAAATTATAATTTTAAAGGACAGAGACCAACAAAACGGTAAGCAAAACAACGACAAAAAGAAAAGAGCTCTAGGGGCCGTTCAAGTATTACGTAAGCAGTTTTTTTGCAATTATTGACCCCCTCCTCCCCTATGTCAACAAAAATAAGCAATCCTCTTACCCCCTCCCCCAATGCTTACGTAAACATTAACATATAATTTTTTTTTAAGCAGCTTCGCCCGCGTATTTTTCATCATTAATTCTAAAAAAACCACGAAACACGTGTTCAATAAAATATTTTTAACAGTATGAATTTAATTTTTTATAAAAATCGGTGGCAATTTAAAGATTTTTCCGTACAAACTTTCAACTCCTTATTTGAACCCTTAGGGGGTGAATTCTAAAAAACCATGAAACACTTGTTCAATGAAATATTTTTAAGAGTCTGAATTTCAAATTTTATAAAAATCGGTGCCGATTAAATTTTTTTTCCATACAAACTTTCAACCCCAATTTCATTCCTTTAGGCTTAAAATTTTTCAAAATCCCTTCTTAGTGGATGTCCAGATTATGAAAATAAACATCTGTCCAAATTTCATTTTCATGTTTCTGCGCACAGCAGTTACGGCTGTGCGTGCGTCTTACCTCAGTCAGTCAGGTGCATGTCTTTTTATATATATAGATTATAAAACTAATAGTTATATCGTCTACCATACCTACGTCTACCAAATATAGCTTATGGCTATATGAAAAAATAAATAACTTCTGCTTACGTAATTACGAGCTAGACCCCCCACCCCCCATGTCATCAAAAATAAGCAAACCCAACAAATTTGAAAATAGTTAATACAATGTTTAAATTAAAAGCAAATCGAAGATGGACCTGGATCTCCCCTGACAAAAACACAAGAAAAAGAAATCAATTACATAACAACATCTAAATCTAAGTTATTCTCCAATTACGAAGTGCTGCATTCTTTTTCCTTTGGCACGGATCATAGACTTTTGAGAGCGACTCTTTGTCTAAGTGTGATAAAAGAGCAGAAAAAATTTCAGCAGCCCTAAAAACTTACTAAAAACTGGAGTTGTACATAAATAATCTTAATAAATTGATACCTAATCTAATAGAAAACCATGAAAAGCATACTGTCAACGAATACTATAAAAAGTTAGAAAACTATATTAACAAGCCTGAGAAACAAGAAAGCATCAAATAAAGTAACAATTCTATCGGAAAAAGCAATTCAATTAAAGGTAAAACGAAGTATACTACAAAATAGAGGTAAACTTACTAAAAAAGAAAAGGAAGATCTAAAAAACTTATACAAGCAAACGAATAAAGAAATAAAAATATGCTATGAAAATCATAGATTACATAAACTGGAAAAATGGCTAGAAAAGTCGAGATCTACTAAAAAGGCTTATAAAGAATTAGATAGTTCAAAAAAATGCATTCCGTCTCTACAGAGGGGATCCACAATCTGTACATCACGGAGTGGCATTGTGAACATAGCTAAAGACTTTTACGCAAGCCTTTATAATTCTACATCAGACTTAACGAAAACCATACAACAAGACATACCAAAGATACCAATGAGCATTAAAAATTAATTATTAAATTTACGGAAACAGAAATCAAGAAACAAATAGAAAAATTAAAACCAGATAAGAGCCCAGGACCAGATAATTTCAGCAATGAATGCATCAAGCTCGGTAGAACTATACTATACTCGTAAAAAATTCTAGCAGAGGAAATTGTGCCGCAGCAATGGACAGAGTCAGAAATTATTCTACTTTACAAAAAGGGTGATCCTAAAGATATAGGAAATTATCGCCCGATAAGTCTTATGTCTTGCCTGTATAAACTTCTTGCATCTTGTTTGTTGAAAAGAATATCTCTACAGTTAGACTCATGCCAACCGAAGGAACAAGCAGGTTTCCGGAGCGGTTTTAGTACAACAGACCATATTTATACTGTAGATCAAGTCATCGAAAAGTATGTCGAGCACCAAAAACCACTCTACTTAGCTTTTATTGATTATAAGAAAGCCTTCGACTCTATTTCACATGTTAGCATCTGGGAAGCATTAAGCAAACAAAATGTAGACGCAAAATATATAAACATTATTAAAAATATATACATAAATTGTACTAGTAAAATCAGGCTAGATAGAGTGGGTACTAGAATTAATATTAACCAAGGAGTCGGACAAGGCGACCCTACTCGCCGAAACTACTTATAGCAGTCTTGCAAAACATAATGGAAGACTTAGCATGGTCAAGGCAAGGAGACAATGTAGATGGAAGTCATCTAAGCCACCTACGGTTTGCGGATGACATTGTCGTGTTCTCTGATTCTTCAAATAAGCTAAATGTAATGATTAACGAACTTCAATCTGCTAGCGCTCGCGTAGGCCTGGAAATGAACCTAGATAAAAGCAAGCTGTCGCCAGTATTAGTTGACAACGTGCCGCTCGAATACGTAGATAACTACATTTATCTAGGAAAACAAATGTCATTTAAGCCAGACAGGAATATACAGGAAATTAATAGGAGAGTAGCTATTACATGGAAAAAGTAAAATCAGCTTCACACTGTATCCCGCACACAGCAGGGTAGGCAGAGGGAACCTAGTGTTAAGACACTCCGTTCCCCACTTTCTGCCGAATTCTGGAGGCATTGCGTGTTGAGCTCGACACCAGAGCGAAGAAATGGAAATATAAATTTAAGTAAATATTTCATCTCCTCGAGTGGGGATCGAACCCACAACCAGTCGGTTTTGCAGTCACACCTCGTGCCACTGCGCCACGACACAACAATTCTGCCTTGTCTCACATATGGCTGCCAAACGTGGACATACGATCCCAAGGCAAGATATAAAATTCACACAACTCAAAGAGCAATGGAGAGAAGTCTTAATATAAAACTG
>JAATLQ010033796.1:0-19393 GCA_013421005.1 Heliconius erato x Heliconius himera | reverse complement strand
GTGTTCGGAACGAAAAATTTTTTTTTCACTAAGTCCAATGGCGTCCCACAGCCGCCATGATTATTTTTTAATAACGTCACCTATTTAAGAACACTTGGGCTGCTAATACGAATCTAACGATACCTCAAATATGTAAATCCGTTCAGCGGTTCTGGAGATACGAGGTAATAAAGAATATTACATACATACAAGATACGCGCGAAAAACATAACCCTTCCTTAGCAGTCGGGAAAAAGACATTTAGTAGTAAAGCATTTTATATTAACACTTTTATTTTAATCACTTTTATAAACGTAATGGACTAATAATAATTCTTTCCTTAAATATGCACATTTTAACGTTATCCATTAACACAAAAATTTATGTATGTTTCTTTCAAATAAAAACAACCATTAGTTTTCGCGTGAACTTCAATAGCAATTAACCTTTGTTAATTAACCTTTGTTAATTATACATCTCAACCTTTATTTAAATTTATTTATAGTAAAATTTAAATGCATATCGATTGTAGAAATATATTTATTATAACTGATAACATAAACATTAACATAATATTTTTTATAATATTTTTAAACATTTTTAAAGTGTTATTCCACACTTAGGAAAGAAAAACACACATCATATTATCTTAATATTTCCATTAATATACAGATACATATGTCGAATGGTTTTTTTGATAAAACAGTCTAAATTATTAGATATACAGATAAAATATATCCATTTTTAAGAACAACTTTAAGGATTTCGTTGTTTTTTAAGTAAAACAAAATAAATATGATTTATAATTATTGTTTTTGGGAAAAATGTGCATGTAAATAAATTATTTACAGAAGTAATGAGTGGCTATTATGTATCGCAGATTTATTAACGATAAAGTGTACACAGATCAGCTTTATGCTGTATTCCTCACACAGCAGGGTCGGCAGAGGGAACATAGTGATAAGACACTTCGTTCTTCACCAGTTTTCGCTTAATTTTTGGAGGCATTGCGTGTTGAGTGGCGGAACTCAACGCCGGGCTTTTTGCCTTGTGTTTGTAATATATTAAATAAAAATAGGAACGTAATTTAGTATATTAAATAATTCCTACTGAATTATTTAATCGAGCGGGTGAATAAAAATAATAATCGAGTCGTAGATATTGGCAGCAAGGTTCAAATTTGTTTAACCTTTAGTAGTATTTTTGAAGTAGTATGTGTTTACGTTAATGGTATCTATGAGTAACTGCGTCTCACGAAATACAGGTATGGATAAACATCGTGAAATGAAAAAAAACCTACGTCTTAATTGTTGAGGTATCTTGATTAATTTCTTTAGGTATGGGTTTGAAATATTTTACCCTATATGCTATTCCCGTAAAAGGAGCGCTGTCGCTTCCACCTTGTATATTCGTTACATGAAAATATTCATATAATCCGATATAGTAGCTTAAGTAAAAAACTGTGTTTAAAAATATTTAATACTGCACAGAGAGAAAAAAATTAATGTCTTTTAGAGAGTTAATTTCGTTTAGTTTACTCGTTTACTTATCTCTTATCTAACCTTACTTCCATTCATACATAAATGACGTATAAATAAAAACAGTGACATTCATATTATAATCCCAAAAAAAAGTTACTTATCTCGATTTGATCTATTTTCAGGTGTACGTTTATATATTATAGATGCATATGATTGTTTTCCGAACCAATTAAAATTAATAATTTACGACAAAATGGATATCCCAATTTCATATATCATAAACTAATTTATTATGTTTCATTAAAATAATTTGCTAAATACATAATTATGTGCTTTGTATTTAGTTAAATAATCTCTATATATATAATAAGACAGTAAAAATATTTTGTCTGCACATTTAATAATTTTGACTGAAATGGATATAGGGACACTTAAAAAGAATAATAGAAGTCAAAAATATATATTTTTAATTTTTTGTCTGTCTGTCTGTCGATATGTATGGTCACATTTTTCTCTGAAAGTACTGACAAACAGACAGACGAAAACTTTAATAATTATATATTCATGTTCTATTAGATGTTTTAGGCCCCTCTGCGTTGATTTCCGCAAAAATATATATAATATGTAGACACATTTTGTTGCTGTTTTATTATAGTGGTACGTATATGTTGGTGTTTTTTTTAAAGTATTCATATATTTTGAAAATCTGTCAACATTCTTATTTATTGTAGTATATTAACTACCTAATGCTTTGCTTTCTTCGCATTCTTTGTAATAATTACTGGTATCTATCAAACAATAAATTGCTATAAATATTAAATATTTCCATTAATATAATATGTTATTGTGATAGTTATATTAGAATAAAAAAAATGTTGTTCAGATTAACTCTAACCTAGACTACGTAAAAAGGTATTGTTAGATCTTTTTAAAAACTACCAACATTCTTATGTATATATAGGTATATATGCTTTGCTTTCTTCGCATTCGTTGTAATAACTATTGGTATCTATTGAACAATATATTGCTATAAATACTACATATTCTCAATTATATAAATATGAAAATTTATAATATAATGTGTGATTGTAATTGTTATCTAAGAATAAATAAATTTTGTTCAAATTAAATTAATTCTCTAAAATAAAAATGCTTAAAAAGTGATGATATTCCAATGAGGATATAAATAAATATTTGTCAAGGTCAGTTATTTAATCATTAAATCTGCTTAAGTAGTGGTAAATTAATTGAAACTGACGAATGTTACAAAATAAAAGTTAAATAAAATCCAAACTGATGTTCTGACATCAGTATCATAGTAATGCTTAATATTACACCATTTATATCAACATAGCTTGTATTTGTTTTTCAAAACATTTGAATATCTTTATGGGAATAATGATAATACCACCCTAAAGTTCTAATAATTTTCACAGCCGAAATCTTAAGTGCGCTGTAAACACACATTATACTCGTATATTAAAACACGTTTGGTGTATTAAATAACTAATTCAGTAGTTTAAGCGGGCGAAACTGCGAGGCGATCGCTAGTTAATTTATATAAGATATAAAAAGGTCCCAATATTATCAAGAAAGTTACATATGCATATATAAGAATATTTCGAATATGACTTTGTGCGGAACAGTGAGAAACGAAAAAAAGCTATGTGGTATGTAAAGGGAGAGATGAATGAATGAAATATTAGATGTGATGAATCAAATAAAGTCAATTTAGCTGATCGAATCACTCTGAAGAGATACACGGATTGGCAGGTACTAACGAGAATCCGCCGGGGGCTTATGGGAGAATCTATTGGCTTCTGTAGTGTTCTGTAGTGGTCGGAAAACAAGAGAACCGTGAGGTTTTAGTGAGTAATGAGGACGGCTGACATCTGCCATATCAGTATAATATGAGTATAAACCGTTCAAAACCCACTCGAGTCCCCACCCCGGCGGCGTATCCATAAAAGGGTTTCTTTACGCTCAGAAAAAAGGTTCTAAAAGGCGAGGATGTTACAGTGAGAATAAAGAAGAACATGCTCTGGTGGATTGGTTACGACAATAGAAAGAGTAATGAAAAAAAAAATTAAAAAAAAAGGTCAGGATGCAGAAGCACCTCACTAAAATACGTATGAAGAAGTTGACGAGTAGACGAGGCCAGAGAGCTTGCTGAGATGATAGCTTTTGGCGCTCCGTTCCTTTTCTTATTTTTTTATCAACGACAGTATTTCGACCATGCGATTTTTTTCTACTTTGAAACCATATATATATATATATATATATGATCGTATTGACAAAATGTTATGAAAATTATACAAAAATTTACATATATATGACTGGTTTTATTTTATCAAACGTGACGTTTTATAAAATAAACCCAGCCAATTGCGTGTCGGACTCTAGCACCAACAGTTTCGGACCAAATTATAGATTGGAGGTCAACGGAAAATTATAAGTTGCGGGCGTATGTACATATTTCTTATCAAATATACTTCCTTATAATATATATAAAGAACACACACATTATTAAAGATTTTCTTAGAATAATTATTTTAATCTATATTTCCATTTTCTTCGCTCTAGTGTCTGCCACACAAAACGCAATGCCTCCATAATTCGGTGGAAAATGGGGAACGAAATGTTTTGATTTAGTAGTCGATTTCATATGAATGCATTTGCATTTTGGTTTACCATAACTTTTGTCGTACTTTTCGCATTTAAAAGATTTTACATATGAATGTAAAAAAAAACTTACAAATATACTCTTTATATTTCGGCAAGTCATTTTTTATATAAATTAGCAACCCGCCCGCGGCTTCACTCGCGTGAGCTAAATATTTTTTTTTAATACATTGAGTTACTACCGTGTTTTAATATTTTATCATTGCCGTGCTAATAATGACTTCTAATGTCAATAATTCATCGCTTTGAATACATGTTCGTAAACACTGGCGTCCCACAAGGCTGCGTACTGTCCCCTACGCTCGTATCATAACAGGTTAAAGGCGCACATTGATGTGCAGATGATAATACTGTGAACGATGTGCATTCTGGCCATGCAGTTCTTTCTCGGGAAAACGTCGACCAGTGCCGAAATATTTTTTCTTCTTCAGTTGAGGCATTCTTCAGGAATGTTTTTTTTTCATGGGGAAAAGAATTTCGCCAGTATCGCGATCATCTGAATAGCAAGGCCAAGTTGGCCTCAAAGAGACTGAAGGTCATTGGCAGAGCGAGATAGTACTTTACGCCAGCGATTATTGCATATGTTTTTATATATTTCATGCAGAATTTACTTTTCTATCCTTTTATTATATGTATAAATTATACAGTGTTTTTGTCATCACCACTTTAAATGAAACCACAGTTTGAACTTCTCTATAAAAACCTAATACAATTACAAGAAACAAAAAAAATAAAAAAATATCGTTGCAAAATAAAACGCAAAAGAATGACGCACACATACACAAACCTATTAAAGCGATAACGCGACACCTCATTCACGAAATCGAGATGTAGGTTATGGTGGCGATATTAAATTGCATAAAAAAGAAAGAGAAATATCCCTTTTTCGTCCAAGTATGTTTTTTGCGAATGAAAAGTGATAGATCGGTAACGTATAGTAGTATTTTTGTAGTAGTAGGTACGTTATTGGTATTTATTCGTAGCTGCGACACGACGACGACACGAACTGCAGGGTAAACGTCGTGAAATTAAAAAAAAAACCTACGTTTAAACTGTTGAGATATCTTGATTCATTTCTTTACGTATGAGTTTGAAATTTTTTACACTATATCCTGTTCCTGTAAAAGAAGCGCAGACGCTTTCGTCCTGCAGAATATATATACCCTAAAAACATAAAATCATCATAAAAAGAAACAAATTCAGGTAGTACCTACTACCCAAAATGAGTAGTGGGTGTTATCCAAGATGGGATGCCTATAAAAATAATCTGTATGAAAAATTTGAGACTCCTAGCACTTGTAGTACCGAAGCTTCATATAAAGTATCAACTCCAAACACACATCCTTAGGTCTATGTCATACCTATGTCAAAAAAGTACTCCCCTATACAATATTTGAGACTCCTATCTCTTGTAGATTGGAAGTTTCATACAAACTAACAACTTCAAAAACAACTCTTTAGGGATCGTATATCGCAAATACCCGTCTTAGTAAGCACCTATGTCCTCTAAATAACGTCTTTTCACTTTTATATATAAAATATATGGATATAGATGAAAAGTAACATATACTTATTATCGTTAAATAATAAATATTCGCCACACATATCAATCTCAAAATTATATTACAATATAAATGTCCTCCCGAATCATCTGTGTTTACTGGAGAGGCAGTTCCTTTGTTAAAAGACTTCCATGACTTTAAACAAACTGTCATTTGTACTATTAATCTGCATATTGGCTATAAAGGAAAATCCATTTCCTAGTAAATTAAGATCTTCAATTATCTGAAGGATTGATGAAGAACTGTACTCATGCTATTTAAAGACGTTGGATGTTACTTTGTCATGGTTTCCAGGCTATTCTGGAATAAGTGGGAATGAATCTGCATATTAGATATAACAAAATTAAATTGTAAGCTAACACCTTTGTATTATATTTCTTATTACTAACCCTCTGTGTTATGTATATAATGTATATATTAATTTTATTTCCTTTTTTATAGGTGAAGGCAATTTTTATCTGGATGTTTTTTAACATGCATTTCTCCTATAGAGTAACATTATCTCTTTTATACCGTACAACCTCCTTCGTGTTTTCTCCACACAACGTGACATTGGCACGCTCGGAACGCCATAATCTAAGAACCATACCATACCATCTATGATAATATAGTTTCCGTTCCACGGCCGACACGACCCTCCTGCCGTTTCACGTGCCCTCGCGTGATGTTGTAAGCTCATCATTGTTCTCTGTCCAAAATAAGATAAACAGTATATGTTAAATGTTTGGCCATTCTTGGCGTTTCGTTAGGAATTCCAGCTTTCAATCAAATTCTTTAACATGGCATAATTCTCTTTAATTAATGCTACTACTTTTTTGCCACCTTGCCATAGAGATAATTCTGCAGGCCACCAAGACATACTCTAACAACTCAATTATCCAAACGGCCAACTCGCCAGTCTAGATTATTCTGCTTTCCACCAGGCCATATACCCTAACTACTCAATTATCCAGACGGCCTACTCGCCACTTTAAATAATTATGCAGGCCATCTCGCCACTTTACACAACTCTCGCATCACAGATACAAATTGCCTCCCAAACCATGCGCTCATGTGTGCGTGCAAAAAAAAAAAACTTTAGTTCCCACTATAAAATTATTAACAGTAAGAAATTCTGAGAGACGTGGATCTAATTCGGTAGGAATACAAGATCTGGGGAAAGGACGTAAGCGATCTCATGCATATTTATATAAACGGCTAGACGTTAAATTTTTAAGTATGCGTCTGTCACCATCTAACACCTCAATAAATTTTTAGGGATATACCTCTTAATTTTGGATCTAGTTTGGTTTGATTCCGTTCATGATTTTCTACTAAAACAAAGTCACTTACCGAAAATGACGTCACTTTCGTTTTATTCTTATCGAACCAAATTTCGTCAACATGAGACGTTTTTTTTTATAAATTAATTAATAAATAATTCTAATGGACTTGCTTTGGTTACTCTGTGTATCGTGCTATTTATGGATAACTGAATTTCATCTAAAGCATCTTGCCATGATTTGTTTAAACTTAACTCTACTATGGTTAACATATTCTTCAATGTACTACCTGCCCGTTAGCGCGTGAGGATTCAGTAGCTATAAAATGTATGTAGGTTTATATTACGACTAGCGCAAAAATCTTTAAATTTCTTGTTAGCGAGGCATCTGCCCTGATCGACTATTATACGTACAGGGAAACTAAATAATGCCGCGGCTGTTTTAAGAGCAATGATAGAGCTGTCGGCATTAATTCGCGTTGAAGGTCGCAGAAACACGTATTTATTGAACGTCACCTACCTAAGACGAATCTAACGATACCTCAGTTATGTAAAATCATTTGGCTGTCCTGGAGATATGAGGTAATAAAGAATATTACATACATACATACATATATACAAGTTACGCGCGAAAAACACCCCATCCTTAGCAGTTGGGAATAAAAAAATGTTTTGGTGTAGTACGTAGTAACTGTTTACAACTTTTAATGATCTATGTGCACTTTTAATGCTATGTGTGTAAATTTATTAATAATTGAAATATTCAAATGTAAGCCAATTATTGTAATATGAAGCAGTTTACTCATTAAAGAAAATCTCATCAATTCTACAATCTTTTTAAATAAGACTATGTTGAGGAAAAAATGCAATAAAAAGCAACTATTAAGTAATGAGAGGAAATAGTAATTGTTAGGGAATCAATTACACATCAGCAATGCAAACAATTGAAGTTATTTATACTAACAATGTAGCACTATATCTACTAACTAGTCGTCTTTTCTAAAGCATGAAATGAAAACTATACAAATGCACCTACATTTATTTATAGATTTATATTTTTTGTTTATTTTAACTATAATCTTGAATTTGATTTTTTGTAGTACAAGTATTAGGTGCTTTTATTTTAAAAAAAATGTACTTTTGTCCTTACCAAACAACTTAGATACATAGAGGATAAAAAATATTCTATATGTTGGAAATAAACCAGTCTTTTATTCAAAGTGTGGCCTTTAAAAATATAATGCCCATTGCTGCCATTTTTAGTTAAATCCACTGAGGCCAATTGTGACGCAGAATCACAAGCGTGTGATTCGCACTCAAGGTAATAAAATATTTAATTCTTTCATTTGCTCACCCTGGTAATGCTCAACGCCCCGAGAATGCTCTCTGGAGAACGGAAGTGTCTTAATAAGGAAAGAGTGTTTTCACACTGGGTCCCCCACAAGGTTCTCTCATGTTCCTCCTTTGTAAAATCCTGCTATGCGCGAGATACAGTGAGTATTTACAGAAAAATAATCAAATTCTATTACACAGCTAGTCAACAGAGACACTTCTGGCCATCGGTAAGTATTGGAAATGTACTCGAAAGTAGCGATCTCGCAAACGCATCTATAGGGGCTTATGCAATATTAGCCCAAGATCCCAGAGCCGCCAGACCTACGTCATATTAGCAAAGCTGAAATTTTGAGGACTATTAGTCTAATATGTAGTTAAGACAGAGTGCGTACTAAGTTGAAAGTGGGGCCCTTTTTGAGGTAGCTCCAAATAAAGGTATGTCTCTGTCTGGGAGGATGATTGAGCTATCATATTGGTCTGGGTGCTTATATTAAAAATACTCTCCGTATTCAAATAATCCGTAAATAATATATGTAAAATTAAAGCTTGCCAGTATAACGTATTTTGCCCCAACTTTAAATAACCTTTAGGACGCCTGGCAGGAGTAAGAGTCTGGTAATAATAAATATACATTTTTTATATAAATCTTAACAACACATTTAAATACGAGCATTTCTACTTTAAGTTTCAAGTTAGTAAGTACGCATACCATCTTAACTATTTACATACCGACTAATAGTCTTCAAACTTAGTCTTGTGTAGTTCGCAGACGAACTAATTCGAAAGAGCGCTCCCATAGATGAACTATGTGAACTAGATCACTGATTTCCCGCTCTATAGTTCGTAAGCTCGTAACTGAACGAGATGGCGCTAATCCAACGAACGATTTCTCGCTCACTACCGCTCGCTGACGTTTTGTTACAAAAGCGAAAAAAAGTTTAGCGAGGCAACATAAAATAAAAATACATAATATATTATACTAAAGGTCACGTTTGTAATATAAAATAAAATTTTCGTTAAACTATTTATTATGCGTACCTAAAGGATCAATGTGTTGCAGGTTATTTTTTACGATGTCTTGTCCAAAAGAGACTCATCAAAAAAATCATTTGTGTTTTTAGTTAAACGTTTACCGAGGAGCTTACAAAGCAGGTAGGAGCTGACGAACTAAAGGAGAGGCATTTTGGCACGTCCGCACGTTGGCTGAGTTTGGACCATACTAAAATCAAATAAGAACACAACATTTTTCGTGCTCGTATTTCTCTTGCCGTGTTTTAGACTGTAATCCTTCATATCTAGGATATAATTGATCGAAGACCCCTACCCTCTTTTGAATTTGAGACATTGCGTATTTCAGTATGGCAATGGTACTTACCCCTCGTTCGCATGGGGGACAAAAAGTAGCGGCGTAAAAACACGGCGAAAGAGATTTTATATCGCGTACAATTTGACTGTTCATACGAGCGATTTTAAATCACTTTTTATCCGTCTTTCACGGCAGTAAGAAATGGTTAAAGCAAATATAGTAGCAGTATCGATTTTTTAAATAAATAAGCCCTCGTTCGCACGGCGACTTTTTGTAGTACGACAAAAAGTAGTTTCAATAGAACAAATGCGTTCGCGTGGATACGTTCACACGAAAGAGATTTTAAATCGCGGATAAATTTTATCGCGCGCTGTTCCATTTCAAGCGCCCGGCGACTGAAATAGAGCGTATGCAACTCCCTACTGCTGTTCTGACGAAAGACAAAAATTCGCTTGCATTACGGTCAGTACGCTGCGAGCATTCAAAGTGGTCGTATGCGTATTTATGGCAACGAAACGTGGCTACGATGTCGTCGCAGATAAATTCCGAATTGCTCATTATATCAGGGTTTCTCAACCTTTTCTTGATCAAGGACCACTTTTATGTCATTGGTAGCAGGTACCACTATGTAGGTATAATAAAGATTAACTATGATAATAAAACAGAAACTTTAACTAAAACTAAAAATATTTTTACGAGATACTTCTGTAATTCTCCGCGAAGGCAAGCAACTCTAATATGAATCTCGGAAACGGCTCCAATAATTAGATTTTTAGAGAGCGATAAATCGATCAAGTAGGGTTTAATTTTTACGATGTTATTTGACGTGTTATCAATGTTTTTAAAAAATCTAAAACGGCTACAAAATATCATTAGAATACAAAGGTAAATTTCACAATTTGTACTGTACTTATAATAGCTCAACTGGGGAGTCAGGAGTTCTTACGAGCAGAAGACCTTGGTTCGCGTCGAGGGTCATTATTCTTTTTTTTATATTTTTCCCCCTTTTTTCCTTGTTTTTTCAATATATAATTATTATCTAAATATAATTTTTAAAAATATAATTTACAAAAAAAATCGGTCCTCGGTCATTTCGGCATTATTTTTTAAACATATGAAAATAATTTAAGATAATTATAATATAAAATCTTTATTTCTAAAATAAAATTGTAATTACATTAAATTTACAATTAATATAGATTATTATTAATTATTATCGATAAAATACTATACGGGCACAAAGATGTGACTGTAACGCGGCGGTTGTAGGTTCGATCCCCACTCGAGGAAATGAAATAATTATTTAAGTTTATATTTTCATTTCTCTGCTCTGGTGTCGAGGTTAAGCGCGGCGTTAAGTTCTGCCACTCAACACGCAATGCCACCAAAATTCGGCAGAAAGTGGGGAACGGAGTGTCTTAACAGTTGGTTCCCTCTGCCTACCCTGCTGTGTGCGGGATACAGTGTGAAGCTAATTTTATTTTATTTTAAAAAATCGATACTGCTAGTACTTTTGCTTTAACCATTTCCACGTCTTACTGCCGTGACAGACGGCAAAAAAGTGATTTAAAATCGCTCGTATGAACAGGCAAATTGTACGCGGCTTAAAATCTCTGTCGCCGGATTTTTACGCCGCGACTATTTGTCTCCCGTGCGAACGAGGGGTAAATTTGCTTCACACTCTATGTCATATAAAGCATAATTAGGGGAGAAGGGGGAAGCTTAGAACAGGGGCACCTTTAAAAATATGTGCTAACAGAGCTATTTTAAAAAGAAATTTTGGTAGATTTTTTTTGAGTAGTGGCAGTACTAATCTGCACACGTGTCACTTGTCGCCGCTGATATATCAGAACCAGTTGTTGAGTTACGAGGAATGTTTGATTTTGAGTAAAATTTTATGCATTTTTAAATAAACGCGTAAGGATCGCAGGGATTCAATTCAAGGTATATGGTTTTATTTTTTCCTCTTTTAGTTAGAATGTTTCATATATCATGCAATAAACTAGAAATTACTACAATTTTTAAACTTTTACTTGAAAAAAAAACGTTTGTAATTTTTCAATTACCACTGAGGCAGCTTTGAACAAAATAAAGGGGGCAGTTTTGAATATTATTAAATGCAAAAAAATACCGCGAAAGAAAAACAAAACTATACTGATCTTTTCTTCACAGGAAACTGACACAAAAATGCATTTGGAATCAGAAGAGGAAGTGACAATTTACTGTGAAGAGAATGAAGATACTGAAACCTGTGCGTATGAAGACTACGAAATGGAATTAGACAACTTAATAAATATTGGAGACTTCATTTTAGCGAATGTCTCATCATCTGTGAATAGTAAAAAAAAAGAATTCGGTGGAAAGTGGGGAACGGAGTGTCTTAACACTAGGTTCCCTCTACCTACCGTGCTGTGTGCGGGATAAAACGTGAAACTGATTTTTATTTCTTACGTAGACTACTCCCCCAATTTCAGTTGCTGGTTACATCACGTACTACATCCATGTTTTCCTTTAAATTTAATTTTTCTAAGTTCAAATTAGGATAGTAAGCTGTTTATTTAAAAAATATTCTGTTTTATTTTCATAATATTAGATTTATTCTATAATTGATCCCATAATGTTAATTACTTCTAGGAAGCCAAAGCTACTTTTTTGTTTGTTTTCGGTTTTTAAAGTCTATTAATAATATTAAAGTTATTTAACACTAGTACTAGTACAATCGCAATATTAAACTAGGTATATTATTTTTTTAAGTTAACATGGTACTGATATTTGATCTCCATCGTATCTAATGTTAAGTTTATTAATAAAGTTACTTAAAAGTTTGATAAGCCTTTTAATTTCATTGAAGTCGATGATAGTTCAAAACTGCCCCATATATGTTCAAAGCTACCCCGGAAGGGGGGCAGCTTTGACCATTTGACTACTGCTACTAAAGTTGATATTGCACCTTTAACTTTTATACTTTTCTAAGTTTTTGTGTTGCAGAATAGTTGGACTAAGCATTGTGAAATAGTAAAGAAGTTAAAAACTGTAGAATTTTTAGATATGACACAAAGTTTAAAAATCGTTCGAATGTGCTCCCCTCTCCCCTACTAGTAGTATCGAATTTTTAAATAAATAAATTTGGTTCACGCTCTATCTCATACACAGCAGGGTAGGCAGAGGGAACCTAGTGTTAAGACACTCCGTTCCACACTTTCCGCCGAATTCTGGAGGCATTGCGTGCTGAGTGGCGGAACTTAACGCCGCTCTTTGCTTTGACACCAGAGCGAAGAAATGACACTATGATATAATATGAGTGGGGATCGAACCTGTAACCGTCGCTTTACGGTCACATTCTTGTGCCGCTGCGCCACGACGGGCTCATTTTTATATTAAATTTGTATTAAAAAGTAAATTTTTAGATATTTTTTTATTATTTCTTTTATTTTAATTCTTACATTACAGACTTATGGTCCGTACCTTTTATTATTTTTACATTTCTTTTAGTATCTTTTTTTCTGTAGCTATTACCTAGAACTAGACTTATGTTATTACATATATATATTTCTATATAAATATACAATATCTTATTAAGACAGTCCAGTTATTCATTTCAGTTGCCACTTACTAACTTAATCTAAAACTATAATCTAAAGCTATATGCATAAAATAAACATTAATTATAAATAAATTTAACTTAATTGATTACAAAAGATAAATATGTTCATTACTGATTACAAGATATTTTTTTTTATACAACCATACAAATATTTCTTATGATTAGGGAATTTGGGGCGTGGATGGCATTACCGCCAAGATGGAGGACATGACTGCTTCATTTCTATTTTTTATGGCCATCTTTAAATTATACTCCACAATACCTTTTGTCGCTGCTTCTGTTGCCTTCCGAATAAGCCTTTTTATTGCGTCGTCGTCACCATTGCTGTAGTAGGAACATCTGTCTGTGTGACGTGTTATTGCTACAATTGCGTGTGAAACGCTGTCGTGTAGTTGTAATTTGGTCGACTTTGTGTTCATTACTATAACCGTTGCGACAGGCCTTGGGCTTCATGAATAGTCAACACTTTTGAACCTGTATTAGCCCATATCCCTGGTGGTCTATGATAGAAAATGCGACAAAAAACGAAGCATAAACCCTCGTATTTCATCGTCATTTGATTGCGATGATTTAGAAGATAGATTTTTTGTGTTCTAAGGGAATATAGACTTGAACATTGAGGTATCTAACCTTTAACCGATCTTGTACAAAATAGTCTTGACAGACGGACAGACGGACAAACAACAAAGTTATCTTATAAGAATTTTGAGATATGTACCCTAAAATACCCTTGGCACATATATACATGCAACATACAGGTGCAATAGTGCAATGTCGGTACGTGTCGCTTGTAAGTTATGAAATAATACTGCGGGATATTTTTATAAACAGTGTCAGAGCATTTTTTTCTTGAGACACAATTTTTAAGAGGTTGCTCCCAAAAGTTAATGTAAAAAAACGTATAAAATATTATACGTTTCTTAAAAAAATATTAGTAACATAAACGAACGAACGGACTGAAGAACCTAATCAAAATATTTCTTTGAATATTAAGTCATTCTTTATCAAAATTCCAAAAACCTTGAAAAGGGATTCTGTTAATTATCCTTTAACACCTGGCAATTTTTTTTTTAAATATTTTCAATGTACAGAAACGACTTTTCTACAGATTTATTATAAGTATAGACTAGTGGGCGCGCGCAGCTTCGCACGTTTATTTGCACTTTTAGAGTGAATTCTTAAAATTGTGATTGACTGAATTCTCTTTCTTCTAAAAAACCATGAAACACTTGTTCAATGAAATATTTTTAAGAGTCTGCATTTCAATTTTTATAAAAATTAGTACCGCTTGAAAAAAAAACAATACAAATTTTCAACCCCTATTTCATCCCTTTAAATGTTTTCAAAATCCCTTCTTAGTGGAAGTCCAGATTACAAAAATAAATCTGTCCAAATGTTACGTTTCTATGCACAGCGGGTACGGCTGTGCGTACGTCTTACCTCAGTCAGTCGGAACATGCCCTTTTATATATATAGATATATAGAGATAATATATTCTTGTGTTGTACAAGTGAACATTGTATTTTATGTATATCATTGAAAAATTGGTGGTTACGGCTGTGCGTGCGTCTTACGTCAGTCAATGGGAACATGTCCTTTTATGTATAACAAATATTAGATAACAAAGATTTATTAACTCTTAAAACATATTTTAACACTACAATAGTAAATAAAAAAAATTAAATTAGCTTCACGCTGTATCCCGCACACAGCAGGGTAGGCAGAGGGAACCTAGTGTTAAGACACTCCGTTCCCCACTTTCTGCCGAATTCCGGAGGCATTGCGTGTTGAGTGGCAGAACTCAACGCCGCGCTTAACCTCGACACCAGAGCGAAGAAATGGAAATATAAATTTAAGTAAATATTTCATCTCCTCGAGTGGGGATCGAACCCACAACCAGTCGGTTTTGCAGTCACACCTCGTGCCGCTGCGCCACGACCGGCCGACGGAGTAACTTTTCTGTTTCCGATCCATTGGATATAAAAATCAGACGAGTGACGAGTATTGTTTTGAAAAACACACCACAATAAAATTAATTTAATGCACGGTAACATATAACTATAATAGATGTTGATGAATAAACTATAAAATTATTTATATTTTTATAAATTAAATTATAAAAAAAATAAATTCAAATAATTGTTACAATCACCAATACACCTTAATACAAAGTGTTTTTGTCAGCACCACTTTAAATGAAACTACAATTTTAACTACTCTATAAAAGCCTAATACAATTATTATAATTTTTTCCTAATAATTAAAAAAAGTTTTATTTTCAAACAAAATAAATAATAAAATTGTCTTTGTAAAATAAAACGCCATTTGTTAAGGACGACACACGCACATGCTTCATTCCGAAATCGAGTCGTAGATATTGGCGATAAAGTTCAAAGTTGTTTAACCTTTAGTATTTGTATGTATCCCGCACACAGCAGGGTAGGCAGAGGGAACCTAGTGTTAAGACACTCCGTTCCCCACTTTCTGCCGAATTCTGGAGGTATTCTGTGTTGAGTGGCAGAACTCAACGTCGCGCTTTGCCTCTACACCAGAGCGAAGAAATGGAAATATAAATTTAAGTAAATATTTCATCTCCTCGAGTGGGGATCGAACACACAACCAGTTGATTTACAGTCACACTTTGTGCCGCTGCGCCACGACCGGCCTTAAATATACTGATGATTTCAGAAACAGCCTTAGATGTTAAATTATTTATTTAAAGGATTCATAATACTCTTTGTAAAATAACTGTTATGATTGCATATTAACTCCTGTACAGTTTTTTAATTAGTTACGTATATTATTGGCTAAATGTACAATTGATAAATATTTAGTTATTACACGTAGTAAGGCTGTTTTAGGCATTTTTATATAGATTTATTTCAAACGAACGAACCGAAGAATCTATGTATTTACTTAATATTTCTTTGAAGATTAAATCGGTCTTTATCTATGTGTTGAATTAATTACGACTTAAACTTAACTGTTATTATTTATGAAGGTTACCTTTACTAACAATTCAATTTTGTTTACTTTATTGTTTGTACAATAATGCTTTAAAAATATATATTTTTATCAACAGTCATATAATTAAGACGTTTCGAATGTCATTTTATAGCCAAGAATCTTACCAGCGCAATTGCTATATAACATTCGCAGGCAAACAGGCGAACCCACTCCGGTAATAGCAGATATATACACGGAGGACTTTGAGGAGATAGCTCTTAGCTCTGCACCCTGTCTACCTATAATATAGAAGCGGTACGTAGATGACACTTTTACCATTTTACCTATGGACAATATTTATATCAATTCTATTAATGACAATATTAAATTTACAATAGAATTACAGGCAAATAATTTCCTAGCTTTCCTTGATGTTTTAATCATAAGAAATCCCAATGGTACAATAGGCCACACAGTATATAGGACACCCACGAACACCAATAGATACCTCAATAGTGAATCTCACCATCACCCTACACAGTTGTCTACTGTTGGCAAATCTTTGTTTCAGAGAGCCCACCACCTCTGCAACGCTGAACACCTAGGGCTCTCCATGCTCTTCATCAGACCAAGCTGCCAGTTCCCCGTCAGCGTTGTCAGAAGACCAGCAAGCCACCCACAGTAGAGAGACAGGCGACACTTCTACCATATGTGAAGAGGGTTACAGACAGGATTGGCAACATCTTAAGAAGAGCTTCCATAAAAACCATGTTCAAGCCTAACAAGAAAGTGTGCCAATTCTTGAGACCAGTGAAAAGTAATATTCCTTTATAGAGTGCAGGTGTATACAATCTAGACTGTGGCTTATCATAGATCGGTCAAACAAAGAGAAGCATCAGTGTTAGGGTGAAGGAACACATCTCTGATATCAAGAATGGGCATGTATCGAAGTCAGATGTGTGTGAGCATACTGAGGATAAACCCAGCAACTACATTAGATTTCTTAAGCCCCAAATCACCGCTAAGGAAAACAGATACATTCCTAGAATGATCGGCGAGGCTATTGAAATACAAAAACATCCAAATTTCAATAGAGAGGATGGCTGGAAACTTTCTACCACCTGCGACCTACTCATAAAATCATTAAAGTCTCAAACCCACCATACCAGGTGGTTGGCGGTAGTTTGATATAATAATTAGACGAATGCCACCTCCGTCTACTCGTGACCACGGACTACTGCAAAGTGTTCGAAACGTCGGGTTTCCAAAATGTAAAATCTTAAATATACGCGATTAATCCGTTTAAAGTATTAAATTATTATTTAATGTAAAATGTGTAATAATCGTGAAAATCAAAGAAATTATTAATTATTTGCATGATATAATATCAGAAAAATAACAAAATTTCACATTTAAAAACTAAAAAAAACCCACCACTCATTCTTTAACCAATTTAATCTACTCAAGGTTTCTTTACAATTTTAATGGATTCAGGCTGTTGTTGGTTAATTATTAGTTCTTCTATTTTTTTGTATGTTTTGCTTTAATTTATCGAATGGTGCAAAATTTAAGTAACACTCTTAATAACTAGCAAAATTAGACTGTCCCACAACTTTAAGCACTTTTATTTCTAATTTATTATATGGATCATGTAGAAATAAGATTTTATATGGTTAAATTAAATGTTTTAATGTTGACTTAAATTAAAAAGTACCATAAAAAGCGGATAACTATTTTTATATTTAAATAAAAAACCAAAATATGAGGTAAAGATTTCGACTGTCCCACGGTACTCTTGCCGATTTCAAATACGTCTTACTTTTAATATATTAGACTTTAAATATGTTTAAGTGTTTAAATATATTCACAGGTATTTTTTTAAGTGTTTTTTCAACTCTTATGTGATAAATTTACAGTAATGTTAAATAATATCAATATTTTAATCTTGTCCTACGAAAACTGTAGTACCGGAAAATCCAGAGTAGTCACGGTGAGTTTGATAACTTACACAAGTAAAATCTACTAATTTGTATTGTTTTTGTCTTCCTGGCACCACTATAATTGTATTTGTAAAATAGCCATTATTATAATAAAGTTAGTTTCGACAAAAACTGTGACGGAAGTTTCTGTATCTTCGGGGTACAGAAAAAGTATTCCGAGTAGTGACGATGTTTTAAACACAAATTAATTCGTTTTCTTTTATTTATCACGTAGTAATTCAACCAAAATCTATCCTATATTACATTACTACAGCTAAAAACAAGATAAATTAATTAAATGCTAGTTATTTTTAACTTGAAAAGTTTTTTGAGATGAAAACGTCACTTCCTGTGCGTTACGTGACATATTACCGGAACAAGACTGTGACTATTAGGAATTGTAAACCTTAGTGCACAAGGAATGTTTAAAAATTTTAATTTATAACTCATGTGTAACACTTGGAAATTACAGAGAGATCAAAAGTATTTTAGCTTCACGCTGTATCCCGCAGCAGGGTAGGCAGAGGGAACCTAGTGTTAAGACACTCCGTTCCCCACTTTCTGCCGAATTCTGGAGGCATTGCGTGTTGAGTGGTAGAACTCAACGCCGTGCTTAACCTCGACACCAGAGCGAAGAAATGGAAATATAAATTTAAGTAAATATTTCATCTCCTCGAGTGGGGATCGAACCCACAACCAGTCGGTTTTGCAGTCACAAAGTCAAAGTCAAAGATCAAAAGTATCATTTGTATAATTTAAAATTAATTCGCGCAGCCATAGAGAATGTCAAGGTTTATGGGTAAATATTCATTTATTAATCGGAGATCCTCCAGATAACCAGCAAGAGCTGGCTATTTATATATATGCTCTGCATAATTTTAGAAAACAAAGCCGTGATAGTGATTGAGCCTTTTTTTTTTTTTTTTTTTCGTGAGGAAATCCTGTTACGGATACCGGCCCGAGTGGGGACTACAGCGCGGTTATGTGGGACTCGCGGACTGGCAGATGTTAGGCCGTTCGAATACCCACTAAAACCTCACGGTGCTCCTCCTCGACCGCCACTGGCCGCGAGACGCGGGGACAATAGTCGTCCGCGAAACGCGGCGGCGGGAGCCTGCAAGGCACGTCGCGGAGTCAAGGGTGTGTGGTCACCCTCGACGGCCTGCTCGGAGTAGCGCGCGGGAGCATCTGCGCGCGACTACTCGGGCCAGGTTAGTAGGCGGCCAGCTTCCCCAAGCTGACCGCCCTCTGGCTCATT